>JAGFPH010003735.1:119688-140996 GCA_018207615.1 Philaenus spumarius
ACGGGTAACAGACTTCTTTGAGTAACGGATCCCACACGGGTAACCGACTTCTTTGAGCAATGGATCCCACACGGGTAACCAACTTCTTTGTGACAAAGACTGTTTGTGTCAACAAGCGTATGCCGAAGCAAATTGGAATTTAAATTTGATCAAAGTTTACAATGTTTCTGTTTTCGTTCTTTCGGAACTCATCAGCATGGCGGAGAGCAATGAAACTTTTAAATTGATTTGCATGTAGTAGGCCTACTGCTAACATTTAGATTTCTTCAAAAGATAAAAAATCAAAAGAAGGATCTTTGCAAAACAGCGTTGTTTGATTGGCAACGATATTGAGCGGTAATATGCCACAAATTGAATAATTTGCAGCTGAACCGCTAACGTGAGTTGAGCAAATTTCCAAAATTAAGTTTATAGGCCTATGTTTTAAGGGTTTCGACCAACAATTTGTTAAATAGGTCTACTCACGACGGTGCTGAATAGCTGCTTCTTTGTACGAAATGTATTAGTAGAATTTGTTTGCGCCTAAGCTTCCAGCTTCGACTCACGCGCTCCTTCGTTACACTCGCAGTGGAAAAACTCGCTTTGTGAGTTTGCACCTTGATCTTGTGAGTTTCGCTTCGCTCACTGAGTAAAAAATTCGTTCGTCGACCTCGGATGAGAAGATGCCCTCAAGGTGAAATCCACCACGTAGCTTTGAACCGGGTACTTTTATGGTATTTTACGTTTTGGGGGAACCAAGTGAGCTATAAGGTCGCGTAAAAAAACAAAATGTGAAAAATAACATCCTATATTTATATTTTTAGAAAAACTCTAAAAAAATTCATTCTCGTAGGAAAAATCAACAAAACATAGTCACTTTCGCCCAAAAAAACGTGCTTCCGGTTGTTGGATCTTGTTGGCTAACGAATTCGTCCGAGCGACGTATATAACCAACATGTGTACCAATATAAATGAATTTTAATAACACCCCAAAACGTGTTCTGGGGACCACGAACGGTGCTCATTTGCTACTCCCGATATTAGGTCTTACCATAAGGGTCATTGCAATAGTTCATTTTTCCTATTCGGTATAAACCTCTCATTGTAGATCAATATTCGTCATATATATCTAGGAAGAACTAAAATATTTTACAACTAGGGGAAACCCCTACGTGCTACGCACGCCAACCCCGTTGGAACTTTCTGTACACATAATCATGTTATGTTTTCTTTATAATATAGGTTTAGGATTAATAATAACCTCAAATTTAATAAGGCAAATAATGTTAAATGTTCAAATCAAATTATTTCGCAGTTATAATAAAGATTAAAAGAACCAGCAATGCTCAGGTCTACACTTTAATACAAACCTAACCTAAAAGTTAGAAATACAAATAATTGCTTCAAAGTTTGTATCCATCTGTTAGTGGAAATATTAGAGCAAACAGCTGTTTTAACTTTTATTTTATTTAATTGGTTGCTATGGTAATTAACTTAAATACATTGAAGAAATATGTGTTGGTTCATCAGTATAGGCCTAACCTAAGAATTTTTTCCGAATAAATTTACAAATATTGAATGAAAAAAATGTTTTTATCAAAATTAATTAGAGCCTATGTTACTCAGGAATAGTGTAGCTTTTTATTACTAAAACTATTTTTTCAATCGGTTCAGTAGTTTCAGAGATTACCCCTACACACAAACAAACAAACAAACAAAAACTTTACCTCTATAATATTAGTATAGATTTGTTTTCAGTAAATATTTAGTGTTATTCATAACCTCAAAGCTAAGATGGCACATAATTTTAAATGTCTAAATAAATACTAATTGCATGGTATAACAGTAATTATATAAACAAAAATAAAACAACGTGACTTAAGCCTAGTCCTAAACAAAAACCTAACCTAAATATTAGAAATACAGTACTAATTATTTCAGTAGGATGAAATTAACTGTTAATGGAATATTGATTAGCAAATTTCAATATTTTGCTCACCAATTAGAGGGCGTACTCTTAAGGTTGATGTATCATGTGCGGTAAATAAACAGTTTTCATAAAATTTTACTTTCATGCTTATGTGTATTATATGGTTCTTATTATAACATTGGATGAATCAAATTGGTAATATTTCTATTTACAGATTTTATTTTCACACGCTGATTTTAAAATGAGTCGATAAATCTGATTGAAGGTTTACTGGTCAAAAATTACCAATAGGAACGATTTTTATTAAATGTCATCAATATCAGCCTAACAGTTGGCGAAATGTTTGCAATTAACTGGACCTTGTTTATTTATTTGAAAAAATAAATACGTTCATTGTTTGAAAACGAATTAAACAAATTGGCTTTGACTCGATGTTAGTAATAATGTGATACAGCTACCATTAACTAAATGTAGTTTATAATTCAAAACAAGACATTCTGGTCAACCAAGTTGTCTAGCTGTGTCAATGTGAAAACTTTAAGAACGTCACGTTGCATGAGCGCCTTTAGGGAAACTTTATTTTTTCACACAAAATCCATGAATTATTATTTAATGAAATCACTTACCTCTGGCGTGTTACAAGGAGGAGGAGGTAATTTCTTTAAAAACTTCTTTTCCTCTAACATCAAAGGCACTGTTGGATGAATTACACTCTTTGATTGGTTAATCTCTAAAAGTGTTTTTATATGTCCGAGTAAATCCTGTGAAATAAGTGTTAATATTAACTTATTATTTTTCAGTATTAATTACCTTATAAGAATTCTTCCCATCTGACGTAATAATCATTAAACATTGTACACTTTAAAAATATACAGGGTGATTCAGTAAAGCGTAGCGGGTTATGCAGATTCAGATTCTACATGCAAAAATAAGGCGAAAATGTAAAATAACATTTTTCGATTTCGGCTTAGTTTAGCCGTAATCCGCCATTTTGTTTTTTACAAAAACTCACTGTAACTCTGGAAATAGATAAGATATCGACTTCAAATTTGGAATAAGCATATTATATGTTACGATTAACAAGTGAACCAAACACAAAGAATTTATTTTTATAATTTTCAAAATGGCGGCCGTTACAAATTTTTAACGTTGAATATCTTGAAAACCGTTAACTTTACAAAAAAACTACAAGAAACAAAATATTTTTCTTTTTTAACGACAGACAAAATGCTTTTTTTGTAGTTTCAGTAGGTTACAGGATAACCGAGTTATCGACAAAAAACATAATTTCTTGGTAATTGTCTACAACAACCAAAATTAGCCTAAAACCACAATTTTTTAAAATTCAACAATTTGTGTATTTATTTTTCTAGCAGGCTATCAGATTCTACATGCAAAAATAAGTCGAAAATGTAGTATAACACTTTTTCGATTATGGCTTAGTTTAGCCGTAATTCGCTTGTAGAGAATTACCAATAAATTATGTTTTTTGTCGATAACTCGGTTTTCCTTTGACCTACTGAAACTACAAAAAAAAAACATTTTGTCTGTCGTTAAAAAGAAAACTATTTTGTTTCTTGTACATTTTTTGTAAAGTTAACGGTTTTCAAGATATTCCACGTTAAAAATTTGTAACGGCCGCCATTTTGAAAATTATAAAAATAAATTCTTTGTGTTTGGTACACTTGTTAATCGTAACATATAAAATGCTTGTTCCAAATTTGAAGTCAATATCTCATCTATTTCCCGAGTTACTGTGAGTTTTTGCAAAAAAACCAAATGGAGGATTACTGCTAAACTAAGCCGAAATCGAAAAATGTTATTCTACATTTTCGACTTATTTTTGCATGTAGAATCTGAATCTGCATCTGAATCTGAATCCCGCTACGCTTTACTGGATCATCCTGTATATAAACAATTCTAGCTAAATTGCAGTATTTGAAATGAGTAATTATCTATTTCGCTATACTTGGTAAACAAAACATTTTTTAATAGCTGGGATGATCGGTGATGACACTAATTGCAAACGATTACCACCTCACAACACATACCACTGTACGCAAGTTTTCGTGAGAGTTTTCAAACTCTAATTTAAATTTTAGTTAACATTTCAGGTTTACTACTTGCAAACTATTTCACACAATGCAGTTTTAAATCATGTTACTCAATTATTTATTTTTGGATTTTCACTACACATTTTATAATATTTAGGTAATTACATTTGCAAAAATATTACTAATCCAGCACTTATGCATCAATGTAAAATGTGAGTATATAATTATTTTGCATAATGTGTTTCAACATAGTAATTATGCGAGCGAAACGAGGTCGACCGTTCGGCATTTCGTCTGTGTGTCTGTCTGTCTGCCTCACTATTACAGCCAAACGCCTTGGCCGATTTTGATGATTTTTTGCATGAATGTCCCTTATTCCTAGGCCGAGCGATTTATATATACGGTTTTTTCCATTTTTCATTTTTAACCCCTTAAATAAAACCAAATGGCGGCCGGGCCGTTTATCTCAGTGTAAGCTTTCTTCCAAAGCCAGTTTGTGGCTTAACCGAAAGTCGAATTTAAAAATTAATAATATTTTGCGGGAGCAAATTTGATTTTAAACAAAATTGTATTCTTGATTTTTTTGCGTACATCTAACGGTAGCTCACAAAATGGCCGTAAACTTTGTTGAAATTTGTTAAAAAACGTCCAAGTTTTTGTATTCTAACCATGTTTTTATGCGTTTATTCTAAACCATTCAAAAATGTTCCATAGCTTTTTTGTAGATAAAAGTTCAAAGAATTCATATATGACAGTGAAAAAATGATTGAAGTAAAATTAACAAAGTTATTAGTTTAAGAAACAAACATGTTCAGTAACGAAAGGAAAAAGTTCAACTTTATGCCTACATAAAAAGTAGTAAATATTTTTTGAATTTTTTTCAAAAATGTAAAAAAGTTTTGTAATTTAGTTCTAAATAGAACTGTATATCTAAATCTAAATAGAAAAATATTTATCAATTTCAAATTTCTTATTTTGAAAACACCAGTTTTTATGTTCCTACTACAAGACTGCTAACAAAACTGGGCCTGTTTTGAATAACAATTTAGTAATATATCCTTTGCCCAAAAATGACATATTATTATAAGAAAGAGTAGAGAATACATGAAAGAATTTAACTGTATACTTGTAAATTATTATTTCGTAAAAGTATTTGACTTAGCTTACGTGAATTACAAAATGAGATGAAACAAATGAAACCTCGCGGCGATAAAGGACACACAAAAAATGACCGTAGGACACCGTGGGAAGTGTTGGTACATGGGTTGAGATCACTATCACGACGTTTTAACATCGTTTGTTTTCATTATTTCTAATATTGGAATATGATATGGAACTTAAGTTAACTTATGATACATTGTTAAGTTTGAGTTATTTAAGTATTTAAATATTTAATTGTATGTTGTCCCTCTATAACGCGATATTTTTAGCTATCTTACGCATTATTAACCTAAATAAAACACAATGCCTCTAAAAGAAAATCTTTAGCAGTTAAAGCTCAAGAAAAGAAATAAAAACGAGAACTATAGATCCCGGAATCGCGGGAATTGTAAATAATGTTTCACTGGCTAAACCTTGTGCTTACTTCCTTACTGGCACACTATTTTTAACCTAAGCTCAAAACCACATTTGTTATTTCAACGAGCGAGGTCTACTGTTCACAGAACTACTAGTAATATATGCATCTTGTGAACTGTTATCTTGTGGAATGCAATGGAGAGACTGAATGCCAGGTTGCTTCGTATAAATATTGGAACATGATATGGAACTGTAAATACATTGTTAAGTTTTAGTTATTTAAGTATGTAAATATTTAATTCTATGTTTTCCCTCAATAACGCGATATTTTTAGCTAACTTACGCATTATTTACCTAAATAAAACACAATGCCCCCTAAAAGAAAATCTTTAGCAGTTAAAGATCAAGAAAAGAAAGAAAAACGAGTACTAGAAACCCAGGAATCGCGGGAATTGCAAAATAATGTTTCACTGGCTAAACCTTCTGCTTACTTCCTTACTGGCACACTATTTTTAACCTAACCTCAAAACTTCATTTGTTAGTTCAACGAGCGAGGTCTACTGTTCACAAAACTACTACTATGTTGTATAGTGATAGTTCTATGCCGTCTAAGTAGGGAAAAATAAAATACGCAACACAAACGCACATAAAGCATACTGAACTAGTTTAAAATAGATAGTAGCGACCAGTGAAATGAGAAGACGGTTCACAAACATAGGCATAGTATTGTAGTAGAAGCTCTAAAATGAACAACATACTCTGCATAAATATTTCACAAAATTATGGATAGTTGCCTTGAAAAATGTATCGTACGTATAGCGCCGTTTTCTTTCTTCAAACGTTTAGCTGGAGAACAGTACTAACAAAAATAGATCAAGGCTTGAGGTTTAGATTAATATCTTAAAAACTACATATTACAAAATGTACAAAAAGGATATCCGATATCCTTAAAAAACCATTAAAAATTATATTATTGTAAAATATAAATTTTTATTTGGGGTAATAAACTTTGGCCATTCTCAAAATGGAGAAAATTATTTGTTGAATTGTAATTATTTTCACATACTTTATAAATCATGACCAATTTCGTTGTGATGTCTTTATTGGTTTCGGAGAAAATCGAATGTGATAGAAAAACCTACCAACATATATGATTGTATTTGAAATTAGAGTTTTGAGGTATAAAACTACATCCAACAAAAAACCTTTTCGTAGTCGGAATATATCGTATATTCAGGCCGACATGCTTTTTAACTGTGTAAAATTTCATTGCGATATCTTTATTCTTTCTGTAGTAGATAGACAAATTAATAGGTTAAATTTTTTAAGATAAATAACAAACAAACAAAATCATAAATCGGGACCATAATTGTTTTGTTTCACAACGGATTTTAATCAATTGCGGGTACCACTTCTTGGTTCTACAAATACATAGATCGTATTATTATTTCTTAAACAATAAAACCAATTACAAATTAAAACACTGCCAATGTATGTGTATATACATATTTACTACATTAATATTGACGTATTAAATATTTTTTCTAAATAATAATACTGCATTTTTTTATTTACTAGAACTTGTACAACATAAAATATAAAACTACAAATTCTTTTAGATCAAACTGATATTATTTGTTTTACGAAAAATCATAACTGACCTTTAACATTTTCTTGTCTGTTTTGAATATATTTAATACTTTATCAGTTACAAAATCGTAGCCAAAATACGCACATCCAGCTTCCAAAAGATCATTATAGATACCCATTCGGTTATAAAACAGCATGATTTGCTTTGCTACATTCAGACCGAAATCTAAAAGTAGTTCTTTGATTTTGTCAAATGTTTCTCTGTTTAACTCAAACAGTATTAAGTAGTTGATTGCTGTAACAAACGCTCATAACAATAAATTATATTTACACCTTCATCTATTACACACAATATAAACACGTGCATTAGGCCTACTGATAAAGTAAAAATACTGATTATACGTTTCAAATAACGTGATCAACCAATAACTGTTTATAATTTTATAGTGGATATACTGACTGAAATTATTGTTCATAAATAAATAATAACAACAAACTTGTATTCTAATATGTTTGTGTTTACTGTAATATATTAAAGAAGGAAATGTTTTATTATTTGTGAACGGTTTTACTGATAATTTCTTAATTATATGATCTACGTTTAACTGCCCTTTAATTGAAAGTAAGAGAAAGCAAAAATTTAAAAATTAAACACAATAGGAAAAAAATGTCGTCAGGTAGCATTCGCAATTTAAACAGATAAAACAGATAAACAGATATGCAGCATATACTGTCATATATGAATACACAGGGAATTGACAGTAAGCAAAATATCATACATTTGTAGAAATAATTCATATTTAGTTTATGAACACAGTCTTGAAATCTGTCTAAATCATTTTAAATGGTCAGACTTTCTAAAACTTTTATTTGGGTAAAATTTATAACACACTTCCTCACCAAATTGCTGCAGAGGAAAAAATTGCTGCCCATGCACAAGAAAGTGTTATAGAATGCAATCATAATGTTTAGTTATATTATTAATCGTATTAAATTAGAGTCAACAGCAAATTATCAACAAAATTTATTGAAACAAATTTAAAAAAACAAAACTCTAACAATAAACTTACCTTACAATTTTGTAATTGTATACACATGTAACGTGTATAATAGATTTAAATATATAATGTATGATGTACAAATTATTGTTAAAACATTTAACAGTAAAAAGACTGTAAATACAAGTAATAAAATGTAAACATTTTTCAAGATATTTATTTGGAATTTCAACTTTTTTGTAACAAAATTTGTATAATTTTGGACTATAAATTGAACATTTTTATATGTAATTTAAAACAAAATTTCCTGCACCTTCATATATATGATCTAAATAAGATATATATGCAGAGAACTGGATGGAATTAACTAATTGACAGCCTTTAATATTTTGGAGTGAAAAGTGGGTTTTTAGGGAGACAGCCGAAAAAAGCCAATTTTCAATTAGCGCTCGAGCCCCAACGGTTTTTTATGTATTATCTTTTTGAATAGGAAGGTTATATACGAAAAGTTGATAGTTTTCGAGTTATAAGCAAAAAAATCGCCAAAACATAAGACTTTTTAATTTGTTGCATTTTTTCAATGTTGAGTCACGAAATTTTGTAGGTAAACCTCAGATTCAGCACTCCAAAAAACATATATAATGGAAGAAATCAAAACTACACCAAAATTTTCCCGCTAGGGGCTCTTTTGAGCACAAATTGACTGTATTAAATCTGGGACCCTAAATCAGCTGTTTTAGTTTATATTGTGTACAACTGGTTTATATGATTTTCGATTGCACACTTTACGAAGCCGGTTTAAGTGCTTACATAATTTTATAATGTATTACAAATCAAACAGATCATAACTAATGATCCGTGAAACTACGACTCACCGACCAAACGCAGTTTATCGGAATGGTCTGACCTCTTCGTCAAACAATAAAAGTACTCCACCACTTTGTACAGGAACTTTTCGTAGCGATGTACGCTAAAGAAAAATTCTATCACACAGGTTAACTCGTTTTCCTGAAATCAAAGTAAGTTGCTACTTGTTTTAATTAAAGATAGTTTAATATCTGTGTAGGACTGGCCATACTGACATTCTGGCGATTGCCCGGTATGCCGCACTATTAAAACGCCGGTTGACCAACGATTAGTAAATTTTATAGAAGCTGGAAAAGAGACAGAGGGGATAGGCGTGAAAGCTGTATGAGCCAAGTTGATTTAATTACACTGCTCACATAGAATGTTAAAAATACAGTACACTATAGGGCAGGGCAAAAGCATTTCCCTACCCTATTGGCTACAAAATAAAAATGTATGTTTATTTAATCTGTTAGTTGTTATTTAAATAATGTTTATTTCGTTTATAAATTTGGCTGACATAGATACCGATATTCTACTTTTCTACCGATAGCCTACCAATGTCATATACAGAGTGTATAAAAAAAATGTATACACAATATTGTTAAGCAATTACAGGACCTGTTTTTGTTTTAGGTATAAAAGTCTGTGTGCTTCTGATTATAGTTTTTAATGTCGAAGTCATCGGAAAGGTTGCTGAGAACTTTCACAAATTGGAGTGTTTTGGAATGTTCACTTCGAAAGCCAAATTGCTCAGGACGAATGACGTCTTTGAGATGCTGGGTGAGCAGGGAATAAATTAATCTCTCAAAAACTTTAGAAATCGTTGGAAGTAAGGAGATGGGCCTATGATTTTTTGGAAAGACAGCCGATTTTCCGGGTTTGTGAATCGTGATTATTTTGGCTCCTTTCCATGATGAAGGGAAGTGGCCTGTTCGCATGATTACATTGAAGATATTTGTTATGATTGCTACCGTAGTAGATGGGATATTGCGAAGCGCGGTGTTTCTCACGTTGTCAATGCCAGGTGCTTTACGTGTAGGGAGTTTACTAATAAGATTGGCTACCTGGTCGCAGCTGAAAGGGTCGGGAAGAGGCCCCATGGGGCAAGCAAGATATTGGCCAAGAAAATTTTCCACATATTCTATGTGGTCATCATCATAGATACGTGCATTTGGAGTGAATTGGTCTTGGAGTGAATCAGCGAACGTTTCAGCTCTGTCCGTGGGTGTGTAAACTACAACATTACGCCCATGAAGAGGGTGATTGGGTGTTTTTGTTGCTAGGAGCTGGTGATTTAGTTTCCATAGGGACCCGTTTTCTGGAGTTACTGTTGATAAGAATAGGTCCCATTCATCCTCAGTATGGGTGGCTAGTTGGGACTTTACTAGTTGGGTTTGGGCATTGAACAGCCTCTTTCAGAGGGTGCTCGCGAAAATTGCCAATTTCGGCAGAGTTTTCTTTTCTTGGCCAGCTCCTCTTTGATGTAAGGAGGGATTCCAGCTTTATTCCCAGTTGTAGAGGAAGTGTAAGCACTGGAGTTTAGTGCTGCAGTTATGATAGTTTGGAGATGGGTCACCTGATTTTGGATGTCAGCTGGGGAGTTGATGTCTGCAGAGTGAGAGATTGGGGATATGCCTGATAAGGCATTAGGAATACTTCCTCCAGTCAACTCGTTTACCCTCCTTTTCAGGAGGTAGACGTTGATAGGGAGATGTGCCAACAGTTAAGATGATAGGATTATGATATGAGGTGAGATCGTCAATGCAGACAAGATCGTGGGAGAATTGAAAATTTTTAACATGGAAATGTCAAGAATATCTGGTAAGAAATTATTTTGTACGGGATAATGAGTGGGTTCACTGGGACCGATCGCTTTGATGTTTGGGTGATTGTGCAGGAAACTTTTCAGCACTTTGCCATGTGGATTTGCGATACGACAGTTTCAGTAAGGATGTTTGTAGTTTAGATCACCCATTAGGATGGTTGGATCTTCCGATGAGAGAAACTTTTTGAAATGAGTGATTTTTAATGTGGTATTTTGAGGGATAGAGTCTAACACAGAGCCCAAGGGTCTCATACACACACACCCAACAAATCGTCACTGATCCTGCACCTCCGCAGGTCAGAAGAAAACTTCTCTTATGTCTGGTTTAAGAACCACCATAAGTATCCAAAAACCCAAGCTCAATTCTTAAACCCCACACACTTTCGTAGCCAATCCGAGCGTATTCCATAGATTCACGATCTCGTTCTCACACAAAATGTATTCCAAATTTAGTCAATAAACTTTCAATAAAGACATTTTTCAGTTTCAGACAAGCAGCCATTGTTTTAAAACAGATGCTGTCTTAACACCAAGACTACGTTCTTGTTAATTTGCTAAATTATGATTTTGTACAACTCCAGGTTGTTAGGTGACAGTTGGATGTTATACAGATTCCTACACCTGGAGAACGCCTGACAGCGTTCATGAGAACGCCTGGGGAGAACGCCTGCCTTAATGCATGAGCTTAATTTGTTAATACATTGCCCCATAAGTTCCGTTTTTTGTTGTTTTGGTTCCAAGCATGATGTAGTTTCAGCCAGTTTGTCTGTTATTTGAGGTAAAGTTGCTCACATTCGTAACTACAAGTATCTCTTGAGTGGTGCTTACAACATAAGTCAACACATTACGTGCTATAATGCAGTCAAAGGAAACCACAATGAAAATTACAAAAAAGGGTTTTCTTAAAGCCAAACATATTTTATAAAATATAAAGATAATAATACCAATTTACCAATGAAATCTCGGTAGTAAATTAGCATAAAGTCCCTTTGATCTATTTCTATTCAAATTATAGAGGTTAGCATTGTTAGTTTTTTTAAGATTTATGAATTTTCCAATAATATAGGCTATAGAAAATATTGTTGTGTGTTTGTGTGAATCTGTTAGTGTAGTGTGCTGTGAACAACCGAAAATTGTTTTGTTACTGTGCATGCCTCTTTTGTTACGGAGTGTGAAAGTATTATAACGTTTGTATTCTCAAACATTTCACAATTCTTGATTGGCATTAGTCCAAAACAAAACTTATGCTAATCTGTTCATAAAATATATATGCGTAGTTATACATTTTCATCTGAAATTTAGTAAATTTTCGTAATTTATCGATATTTGTTCTTCCGAACCTGAATAGTAAAACTTTCTATATAAACAGTGTGTATTCGTGTAATTAAGTGCACGCGTATGTGGAGTGAAGATCAACAACAAAATCAATTTTTAAATATTTTTTTAACTAGAAGGGGATGGTAATTCCGCGTTGTTTTCTGAATTAAATAGCCGAGTTTAATTTACAAACCGTTCATGTTTAATAATTATATTTCAATTAATATAAGACAAAGTAAAATGAACTAAACGAGGACATTCCTGTGTCTATTTAAAGGCTCCTACCAAATAAAAACGTACCTCCAGATAAGGAAAGTTGGACAACCTGCTATCTAGGAAGTCAGAAACAGGAATATCTCTGTCTTTATATTGCTCAATGAGTGAAACTAAAGTACTCATTACATTTTTCGATAAATGTGTCACCTGCAACAAGCAAACGATAGTATATTTTTATGTGTACATCATTCAACAACATACTTACGATAAAACTTAACGATAAATTCATATAACCTTTAATAATAGATGTACAAGTACTTTTGAAAATTTTGTTAACTTATACAAAACCAGGAATAAAAGTAAGTCATGAGCTATTGTTATATTTAGGAAATTTTTACTAAAGCGAAACAAAAAAGACTAAATGCGGATGGCAGAAGCTCTAACAAAGATTAAATACAATAAAATTTATTTGGATTTAATAACATTGTAACAATTAATTTGTCTGTTAAAAAAATTACAGAAAAACTTTACGGGGAGAATAAAGAGCTAAAACAAATTTGTGTGGACTAAAAACAGCTATTTCTTTTATGAGAAATGTGTTACATAACACAATATAATCAAAACTTTCCTTTACGTCTTATTTATACTTTTTAAGAAGTAACTGCACCTCATTTGCTAGCAAAAACCGACGAATAAACGAAAAGTTCATGTCACGATTACACAGTATTTCCACATCTTTCTAACTGTCTTGATTTATCATAGATAAACTACCAATTGATTCCTCTTATTCCCAACAGCTTGCACTTTCCAGAAATCTTTTTTATACCATTCACATGTGATAGAAAACAACAGCATAAGATTTTCATTATTTTACTTTAAAAAATACGGTTTTCCGAAATCTATTAGTTTTAGTAGGCCTACATGTACCTAAATCACGGCGTTGGATTGTTTTAGAAAGCTGAAATTTGTATAAAGTTTCCAGTACACTTTTATGAAGATTTGATAACAGAATCAAGAAATTACCTTGTATGTTTTCTATTAGAAAAAATATAAATATTTTAATTAGTACTGAACTATTTATCAAAATATTTCAATTACTTTAACCATCTTTAGGTCATGTTTTGTTTTGTTCAAAATTGCTTGAAAGTAATATGTTGTATCTGGATAGCTTTTATAAGTACATTACAATATACAAAAAATGAATTTCACCTATTTAAATTGCGTTGGCTTAGTCTGGAAGCAATTTCCCCTTAACGAAATACAAAACAAAAACACGTTTTGGTGATTACACGAAATCTACTCTTATATAATTCAGTTTAAAAAATCTTCAGACAGAAAAATCTTCAGTTCTACTGAACCGATTTTATTAATTACTGGGTCGTTGGAAAGCTCTCTCCCTGTAGATTTGCAAATAATTATGAAAGTTGGTTTATGTTAGGATTTATGGTGAAAAATTTAAAAAATCATGTTTTCCATAAGAAATACATTGAAAACGCGTTTTTTCACATCTTTTATTTGGAGACAAGTTTTGACTGCCTTTATTGAGTATTTCAAGAAATGCGTAATAGTAATTTGTAGTAAATTTTATTCTCTTCCAGAATATCACCTTCCACTTTGGTCGATTTCCTCACCATTTTAAAGTTATTTACAAAAAAGCTAAGCAACCTCCGAATTTATATGGGAAAGAAAATACTGAGTTAGAGATATATTTGTTAAATTTTGTACAACTAAATCTACAGTTCTACTAGACCGATTTTATTAATTAATGAGTCGTTGGCAAGCTTCATCCATGTAGATTTGCAAATAATTATGAAAGATTGATTTTTTTAAGATTTATGGTGAAAAAGTAAAAATACATATTTTCTATAAGAAATACATTAAAAACGGCTTATTTTTAAAGTTTCTATTTTTAGTCAAATTTTGGCTGCTCATTATGAGTAATTTATAGAAATGCATAATAGTAATTTGTAGGAAATTGTATTCTCTTTCAGAATATCACCTTCCACTTTGGTCGATTTCCTCACCATTTTAAAGTTATTTACAAAAATGCTAAGCAACCTCTGAATTTATAGTGGAAAGAAAATACTGAGTTAGAGATATATTTGTTAAACTTTGTACAACTAAATCTGCAGTTCTACTAGACCGATTTTATTAATTAATGAGTCATTGGTAAGCTTCATCCATGTAGATTTGCAAATAATTATGAAATATAGATTTTTTTTAAGATTTATGGTGAAAAAGTAAAAACACATGTTTTCTATAAGAAATACATTAAAAACGGCTTTTTACAAAGTTTTTATTTGTAGCCAAGTTTTGGTTGCCTTTGATCGGTATTATCTAAAAACACTTTAGAGTATTTTGTAGAAAATTTCATTCTCTTTCAGAATTTCACCATCCACTTTAATCGATTTCCTCACCATTTAAAAGTTATTTGCAAAAAATGTAAACAACCTCCAAAAAATCTTTATCTACTCTAATTTTGTTTTAATTTACAATTTGTATTTAATTGTGAATTTTAGCATTTGATAGGACTTTTTTTTTCATTCAACATACATATTACTTTACACTTTGATCAAGTTACCTCCCATTCAAAATCATTCATAAAAAGCAGATACAACCTATAAATTTTTAGTGAAATGGGTTTACTGGTATGCATCATCTGATTATATGAAACATGTGTTAATCGAGTTTAAATTTGGAATAAGCGTTTTATATGTTACCATTAACAAGTGTACCAAACACAAAGAATTTATTTTTGTAATTTTCAAAATGGCGTTTATAGTTTCAGTAGGTCAAAGGATAACCGAGTTATCGACAAAAAACTAAAAACATTATTTCTTGGTAATTGTCTACAACAACCAAAATGAGCCTAAAACCATATTTTTTTAAATTTATCAATTGTTTTAGTTATTTTTGTAGCGGGCTATGCAGATTCAGATTCTACATGCAAAAATAAGTCAAAAATGTAGTATAACATTTTTTCAATTTTGGCTTTTAGCCGTAATCCGCCATTTTGTATTTGTTTTAAAATAATTAATAACTCAAAAGCCCTTTGAGATATTTTTATGAAACTTGATATTTACTTTAACTATATAGCTATACACATTTAACAAAAACATCTTTGATCAGACTCATCAAATTTCAAAATGGCGGCCATTAAAATTGTTTAAAGTCAAATTCCATGAAAACCAGCTACTAAAACAAAATTTTACTAGACACTAAATTTGAAGCCCTTTTCATTTCAAATCGAATGACAATATAATTGCAAAATTGTATTAATAAATATCAAAATGGCGGCCATGTAACAATTTCAAAGGATTAATTTATGTTTTATTATAAATTGAAAGACACCTTTTAGTGTATTCAACCCCTGTTGAGAACATTGAGCAGCTCAGAGAGCGGGTTGAATGTGGTTGCCGAAGGATAAGAGGGATGCCAGGGATTTTCGAACGGGTGAGGCAGTCGATGAGCCCATGACTGGAGCAGTGTATGACAATCAATGGAGGACACACGTTTTGATGACTCTTCAAAAACCCATTATAATTATAAAATCTGTTTTTTTTTTTTTAATTGCTGTTAAACTGTACATAGTTAAATTATTAATTATAGTTGTAAACCAATGCTAACAATTAAGGTGTCGAGTATAAATATAAATGCTCCTTTATTATATAAATATAAAAGCTAATAATAATAAATCTACAGTTCTACTGGACCGATTTTATTAATTATTGGGTCGTTGGAAAGCTCTCGCCCAACCTTTTTGTAACACCCTGTATATTATATTAGATTGATGGAAATTAATAATTTTACTATTCACTATATTGTTGGTGACGGAAACTGTTTCTTTAGGAGAATCTCATTTTATGTCATAAATCTCAATCTATATACAGTGATATACGATCCACAGTGATAACTTGATTGTTTACAATTTGGATTTGTGGTTAAAGTGTGTTCCTTATGTAATATATGTGTGTTTCCTAAGTTATGTGTTTAATTTGTACCATTAATTATTAGTGAGTAAAGTGGTGTATGGATTTCACAACCATAAATTGTCATTTTGAACTGGGAATTATAAAAGTAGATATTTTTTATTTGATTGAAAATGAATAATTTTACTATTCACGATATTGTTGGTAATGGAAACTGTTTCTTTAGGAGTATCTCATTTTTAAATCATAAATCTCAATCTAGATACAGTGATATACGATCCGCAGTAGTTGATGAAGTCGTAAATAACTGGGACTACTATTGCCCTTTTATCGTAGGGAATAACACATATAGACTACCAGTACAAAACGCAACAGAATATATAAATCTATTGGCTAAAGATGGTGAATACGCCGGGAATGTTGAAATTGAAGCTGCAGCAAGACTTTTTAACTGCCAATTAATTCAAAATATATGCTGAGAACTTGGATTCTTATGTAACGGTTGGTGAAGGCACAACAATATATAAACTACGATTCTCAGGTAATGTGGATGCTGGCCATTACGATGTTTTGATAGATAATACTAATTCTGAGAATCAAGAGGATGTAACCTTACCAAAATCCAAACGTGGCCGTCCAGCAAAGAATAGAAAAAGAAAAACATGTTCTGGCAGATGTGAATCAACAGCACATAAAAATAAATTAAAGAAACAAAATTTTAGTCTGAATCATGATTTAATACAAGAGGAAAACAATTTTTTAACAAGCAATCACAAAGATGGAGACACACAAAATGAAAAAGAAATAAAACAAGATAGTTTGACCAACACTTCACTCAAAGAGGTTGCAACCTCCTCAACCTGCAAACGTGGACGTCCAGCAAAGAAAAAAAAACCAAAAACATGTTCAGGCAGACGTGAAACAACAGCTCATCGCACAGTGATAAGGGGGAAAAAGGATAGTGATCTAAATAATATATTACAACTACCAATCACTTTTGTCCCTGAAGCCTTAAAAGATATAAATGATGAAAACGAAATAAAATTACATTCATGTGGCAGTATTAGTGAAGTATGGGAATTTTGTGGTGCTAAACACTTTGTTGGAGAAAGACCTGTGGATAAAATGTTTTCTAAATGCTGCTCAAAAGGAAAAGTTACATTAGAACGAATTCAAACTGCATTATTACTTGAACAGCTTATGACTAATAACCATATTTATTCCGATAACTTTATGTCCAATATTCGTTCAATTAACAGTTCCCTATCTTTTGCTTCTATGGGAGCGCAAATAGTTCCTCCTTCAAGATATGGTCCTTATTGTTTTAGAATAAGTGGCACTATCTATCATCGTGCTGGTACATTACATCCTGAAAATGGAGAACAGCGTAAATATGCTCAGTTGTACATACTTGATCCTTATAAGGCTACAGCTAATAGAATGAAAATTAAAGAAAACTCTGGATGCAATGAACATTTATTACAAATATTAGGCTCATTCGTGTGAAAATATAATCCATTTGCAGAAGCCTGCAAAATGATGTATGAAGTAGAGCAAGAATGCATTCAAGACACATTAATGAATAACGCTGTTTCATCTGATGTGACAATGGCTATAATTCAGGACCGAAAATATGATGAAAGAAGATATAACTCTGCAAGATTTAATGAGGTTGCTGTTATTTTCGAGAATACGGATGGCGAACCACCTCTGCACCGTGATTTATTGATTCATTGTAGTGCTTACAACACGATCAATAAGAGAAAGACTCAGAGAATTAGCATTTTAGACCCAAATTTGGAACCAATGGTATATCCTCTATTCTTTCCATATGGCGATCAAAGTTGGGGGATTAATATTCCACTGAATGATAAGCCATCATGTCTCAAAAATATTAAAATAAAGCTTCAAATACAAGATCAAGAGTCACTCAGATGCAATATTATCAATATCGTCTTTCAGTACGTGATGAATTCAATCCTTTATTGTGCGGAGGAAAACTCACTCAACAATATATTGTTGATGCCTACACCAAAATTGAGGCAAATAGATTAAATTTCATTCGACAAAATCAATCTCAACTTAGAATTGAACAGTACAAAGGTTTAATGGACCAGATTCGGTTATCAGGAGACAATGAATTGTTTCCCCCTGGAAACATTTTGCCATCAACGTTTCAAGGGAGTCCACGAAATATGATGCAAAATTATCAAGACGCTATGTCAATAGTGAGGAACTATGGTAAACCCGATCTTTTTATTACAATGACCTATAATCCGAAATGGGAAGAAATAACACAAAATTTAAATGGACAGTCTGTTGAAAATCGTCCTGATTTAGTTTCTAGAGTTTTCAAATTGAAGCTAACAGAACTTATGTTTGACATAAATAAAAAACATGTTTTTGGCATCCCAGTAGGCAATATACATGTAATTGAATTTCAAAAAAGGGGGCTACCCCATGCTCACATTCTGCTGATTTTGAAAGAACAAGATACTCCAAAGTTACCAAAACATATAGACCAAATTGTATCGGCTGAATTACCAGATAAAGACAAATTTCCTACTTTACACGCAGCTGTTACAAAACACATGATTCATGGACCCTGTGGCGAGTGTAATTTAAACTCACCGTGTATGAAGGAAAATAAGTGTACTAAAAACTACCCTAAATCCTTTCAAAACGAAACCTTAGCAACAAAGATGGATATCCTCTATACCGCCGAAGAAATAATGGTAATGTATCTGTGAGAAATAAAGTAATTGACAACACATGGGTTGTTCCTTATAACCCATATCTTTTGTTAAAATACAACTGTCATATCAATGTGGAAGTTTGCGCTACGATCAAAAGTGTTAAATATCTCTTTAAATATGTATATAAAGGGCATGATTGTGCAAATGTACGTATCACAGAAAGAAACTCAAATTTTGATGAAATACAAAAGCACATAGATAGTAGGTATGTCAGTGCACCAGAAGCCATGTGGCGAATACTTGGAAATGACATGCACAAACAATCGCACACTATAATCCGATTGCCTGTTCATCTTCCTAAAAATCAAAGCATTGTCTTTCATGTAAATTCATTAAACAGAAATACAGACAATCTGTTACAAACTGCTGGGAAAGATACAATGTTGACAGCGTGGTTTAAGTTAAACGAGGAAGATGAAAATGCAAGATTAATTAATTACACTAATATACCTAAACATTATGTTTTCAATAAAAAAGTAGGAAATGCATTCGCAGACAACAAGACAGACATAATGTAATTGGTAGAATGTATTTTGTAAATCTTGGTTCTGATCCTGAAAGGTATTGTTTAAGACTTCTTCTGCTTCATGTACCTGGTGCTACAGCTTATGATGATTTAAAAACCATTGATGGTACTAAATATAATACTTTTTATGAAGCAGCAGTGCAAAAAGGGTTGATAAAAAATTATAAAATTTGGGATAAAACTTTAGCCGAAGCAGTCAATTACAGCATGCCTCAACATTTAAGGGACTTATTCTCATATATTCTTATATTTGCATTCCCGTCTAATGCTAAAGAATTATTTGAAAAATACCACCCTCATCTTTGGGAAGACTTTGCACACAACCACAAAATAGGCCATACAGATAACTGCGAACGATGTAAGAATTTGACTCTTAGAGAAATTAACAAAACTTTAGAAGCAAACCATAGTTCCTGCCTTAAATACGATCTCCCGATGCCAGTAAACGATATCTTACCAATCAACAATACTGATATCTATGATTATGAGTTAGAGAAAAAAAAAGTAAAGAAATGATAAATAGTTTGAATTTTGAGCAAAGACAATGTTACTATAATATAATTGCAGCAATAAATGATGAAGTCCCAGAAACATGTTTTTTCCTGGATGGGCCAGGAGGCACAGGAAAAACCTATTTGTATAAAACTATTCTGTGTACAGTGCGTGGAGAAAAAAACATTGCATTGCCTATTGCGTCTACTGGAATTGCTGCAAACTTATTGGAAGGAGGTAAAACATATTTTAACCAATTCAAATTAGTACCTCCTTTAAACGAAACATCAGTATCAAATATAAGATTAAATTCTCTCGAAGCCACTATCATCAGATCAGCTAAAATCATAATTTGGGATGAAGCAACTATGGCACCAGGAATTGCTTTGACTGCTATTGACAGAGTACTAAAGGAAATAATGAACAACCAGAATCCTTTCGGTGGAAAAGTTATGTTATTGGGCGGGGATTTCAGGCAAACTCTGCCAGTTGTCAGACATGGTAACAGAATAAAAATAATAGAAACAAGTATAAAATTCCATCCACTGTGGGAAACCTTTAAGATCCTACGACTGAGTAAAAATGTACGATCAGTGGATGATTTATTTAGCAAATGGTTATTAAGCATAGGGAATGGTCTGACTGATAGAACTAATGATTTACCATAAGAACTAATAGCAATACCACCCAATATTTTAAGCCACGGTAACATAGCCACCGATATATTTGGAGATAAGTTGGACATTTCTCACTCTCATGAATATGCCCAGAAGGCTATTTTATGCTCAAAAAATTCAGATGTGGATTTTATAAACGAAACTGTTCACAACTTACTGGAAGGAACATCAAAAACATATTTAAGTTCGGATTCTATTGAAGCGGACGATAGTTCACAAGCAGATATTCATTATCCAATAGAATTTTTAAATCAGCTATCACCATCAGGAATGCCAATACATAATTTAAATTTAAAGATCGGAGCTGTGATAATGTTGCTAAGAAATCTTAACACAAAACGAGGGTTATGTAACGGCACACGATTAATTGTTAAAGAACTCAAGCCAAATTTAATAATTGCAGAGGTTTTAACTGGATCGTCAGCAGGTGAAATTGTGTTCATTCCAAGGATTAATTTAGCACAGTCGGACACAGATTTGCCATTTGTTTTGAAAAGACAGCAATTTCCTATAAAATTAGCATTTGCTATAACAATAAATAAAGCACAAGGCCAGACATTGGATAAAGTTTGTGTTTACCTTCCAGCACCAGTATTTAGCCATGGACAATTGTACGTTGCACTCTCTAGAGTAAAAAGGTTTTAAGACATTA
>JAGFPH010003736.1:8840-23990 GCA_018207615.1 Philaenus spumarius
ATGTATCTATTCGCCTATACTTAGTGACTTCAAAGGTGGCATATAAAAGAAGTTCAGAGTTTAAATTTTATGCGCATTTTTTCCGAATTTATGCGTCTTTTTGCAGACATAAGACCTAGATGCTTGCAAACACCAAAAAATTCATTTTCGTTAACATTGCCGGTTCTAGGGGTTTAGTACCTCATTTTATTAACTTGAAGTAATCGATTTGCAAATGGTTTTTTATATCACTTAAGAGTAATGTTACACAATACCTTGTACCTTGTAATAAGTTAGTGTAATTTATTTGTATTATATTATGTACTAGGGGTAGCTACACATTTTAACCTCTTTGATTATAGTGATTCTCTAAACAATCCTGGTACTACTAATATGTGTAACTTGCGACATTTTTTAGTGAAATTAGTTGATTAGTTTTTAGGTCTATAGAGGGCAAAGAAGTAAATAAACATTCATTTTTATATAGAGAGAGGCTTACAGATATCTATAGTTTTAATTTAAATTACAAGAATGTCGAGTTGTCGGGTATCAGATTAGGTCAAACTGGCAATTTACTAGTGAAGGTAAGATAGACGGCAGCTCATTCTACTTATTCTAGTCGGCAACAGAGTTTACCATTTTTAAAGTAACTTTATTTCAAAAACAGCTCTGCCTGTCGTGATGTAGTCGACACTACTTAAACTTCAAAAGCTCTCACAAAATAATGTACTATTAGGTTAAGTTGCCTATCTAGAAGGTCCATAATCAAAGCTTGTACAATATAGTCATAATCGTACAAAACGAAAACTTAATCAGTCTTCCAAATAGCGAATTTCGATTTCGTGAGTATCGTTGTTGCGATATCGGGAAGTTTCCGATATTCGATATTGATATCAAGCTCTAATATCGATATCACGATATTATCGAAACAAAATATCGATATCAGCAATATCAAATGATATCGATATTACTTTGTTTAACGTGTTAAATATAGACTAATAATATGGTAGGCCTAATTATTTACTTACATCTGACCAGAGGTTATGATGTATTTTGCTTGTATTCTGAAACTACACCACAAACTAACTTTAAAACTCAATCGTTTTTGCAGGAATCAAATATAGAAATTAGGAAAAAAGAAAACTTTAAACATTACAGTTTAAGTTCAGAAATATTGGTAATTGTTTACTTACGTATAACTAGTGGTTATGTTAAATTTTGTTTTTGCTTATATTCTGAAACTACACGTCAAACTCAAATACTAGTGGGAGGTAAATCTATGTTCAGAACGATATATTGTAGACCGTAGGTTACTCTATGTCTATGATCAAGCGTGTTCATATTAAGGAAGGTTAAATCTTTGATTATAATGAAGGGTTAAATATAAAAACATAGATATGTTTAGAAACTAAAAAACATTCTGTGATTGTTTAGGTTAAGTAAAAATGCCTTGTGTTATTATATTTAAAAGTTGCAATTCTGTTGTACAAAAAACGTAATTGCTACAGTACGGTATAGACAAAAATATAGAAATCCGATATTGACACTATTCTTCTGATATTGCGATAGTATCGAATCTCTAATATCGATATAATATCGGTAATATCGCAACATCCCTATTCGTGAGCAGATGTGTTTAGTGTAGGTGTAGGTGTAGATTGTTAATGTATGCGACTAATAGAAAGTGACAATGTTCGATTCTAGTAAAATAGTACATTATTTTTTTATTTAGTTTACTATAATATAGACTCGCGGATTTAACACATTTTATCTTCAGTTAGATGTACAAATATGCGATTTTCATGGACCAGACTGTAAACATGATTTTTTTTAAATATGTGTTAACTTTAATTATGGTAAATACTTTCAGTTATGAAATGAATTTGTTCTTTTACTAACCTTGTATACACTCAAAGAAATTGCAATAAATACAGAATAACTTAGTATATATATTACATTATGATTTTTTCAAAACTCATAATATTTAAGGAGTCTTCTTTTAAATTGCTTAATGAATCAATAGAATATCTCAATCGCCTTAAATCTTCTTAGTTGGTTCAAACCACGCTATTGCAATTGTAGCCTAGCTTTATTCGACTTAGGCTATTCGAATAGAAAATTATTCATATATTCGAATAGTTCACTTTTATTCAAATAGTAAGAAAAGTATCCGAATAGTTTTTAATGAATAGTATTCGATTGTCCCAACTCTACTGCTAGTCTGATTCGGATAAATTATTTATTTTCAATTCGACTACTCTGGCTGACCTTGGGCACTGACGAATATTTTATCTGAATAGTGAATACTTTCACTCAAAAGTATTCGATTGTCCCACGGTAACTAGAACAAGACGGTATGTGTCACGCGCAGGTCGTTGGTGAGTATGACGTCACTGACACCGAAGCGCACGGCATCTCTACAGCGATTTGATTTCGCCAGTGACTAGCTTCTTAAAAACATCACCCTACACGACTATTGGGTGAACGGAAAATATACAATCTTTCATGGGATTACATATACACTCTAGGGAATCTTGAGGTGCAATTTTTGTATAGTAAAACCTTTTTTATCGACAGTAAATTCATAGTTATTTATTATAAAAAGATGTACTTGCATATACAAAAATTTAAGGAAACATTTTGTTGATTTGTTTTAAATTAATATTATGAATGACCTAAACCCAATTAATAAACCTAAAATAGAAATATTCAAGGTCAAATATTAAGTGATAACAATAGCATAACAAATAGTAAATACAACAAAACAGGTACTGTACCTGTAATCGGCTGTTTCCATTTCCGTGTTAGGCTACGAATAATCATGACCTGGACATTCACATGTGGGCCTCTAAAATTGTCTTCAATACGGTCATAACAGATGTCTGAATTAACTTTCATTTCGTCAAAACTGATGACAACATCCTTATGAAAATCTTCATATATTATAGCTTGCCCTTTAAGTATATTCATACTAATGTCTAAAAATCTAGGAGGGGTTGAACATTGAGAAAGCCGCCTTGCTATGGTTGTCTCGCTTGGGAGGGGATATTTTAATGTTTCCCTTAGATATGATAATCCTTTTTTAGAGATGCATCTGATAGTTACTGCTTTTGCTACATCATCAGCCGACCAGTTTGTACATTTCCCCTTTAATACATATTGCTGCTGACATACGGTAAATATTTTTTCATATTTTTCTAATGATTGTTTAACAATCTGCTTCTGCTGGGCGGGAAGCATGAGACGGTGTCAGTGACGTCATCTGAGCTCAGAGTTACTGCGCAGATGTCTCGTGACATATACCGTGTAGTTCTAGTTACCGTGGATTGTCCCAACACTACAGTAGGCCCAAGCTAGCTGCGCGCGCGGTAACCAGTGTATTAGCCGTCCTGCTGACATTCTATTAGTGTACCGCGTCCAACTATACTGTACACGACTTTATTTACACCACGATTATACTGACTTAATGTTGATAGAAAAATCGGAATTTTTGTACTTCGTTTAAGAAGACCCTAACAGTGCATAAGGTATAAACACATTTAATTTATTGACCGAGCGTAAGCGAGGTCTCCGTTTTAACTCGACCGTTCGGCATTTCGTCTGTGTGTATGTGTGTCTGTCTCACGATTACGGCCAAACGCCTTGTCTGATTTTGATGATTTTTTGCATGAATGTTCCTTATTCTTAGGCCGAGCCATGTATATATACGGTTTTTTTTCCATTTTTCATTTTTAACCCCTTAAATAAAATAAAAATGGCGGCCGGACCGTTTCTCTCAGTGTAAGCTTTTTTCCAAAGCCAGTTTGTGGCTTAACCGTAAGTCGAATTTAAAAACTAATAACATTTTGCTTACAGCAAATTAAATTTTAAACGAAATTGTATTCTTGATTTTTTCCGTATCTCTAACGGTAAGCTCACAAAATGGCCGTGAACTTCGAATTTGTTAAAATTTTTGTATTTCAACCATGTTTTTATACGTTTATTCTAAACCAATTCAAAAGTGTTCCATAGCTTTTTTGTAGATAAAGGTTTAAAAATTCATATATGCCAGTAAAAAAAATTATTGAAGTAAAATTAAGAAAGAAACAATCACGTTCAGTAACGAAAGGAAAATGTTTAACTTTAGGCCTACATAAAAAGTAGTAAAATTATTGTAATTTTTTTCATAAATGTAAAAAGTTTCGTAATTAATTTAGTTATAAATATAATTGTATAAAAATATTTATCAATTTCAAATTTCTTATTTTGAAAACACCAGTATTTATGTTCCTACTACAAGACTGCTAACAAAATTAGGCCTGTTTTGAATAGTAATTTAGGAATATATCATTTGCCAAAAAATGACATATTATTATAAGAAAGTGTAGTGGATAAATCAAAGAATTGAACTGTATACCTGTAAATTATCATTGTAAATTTCATAAAAGTGTTTGACTTGGCTTTACTTGAATTACAAAATGAGATGAAACAAATGAAACTTCGCGGCGATAAAGGATATACAAAAAATGACCGCAGGACACCGTGGGAAGTGTTGATACATGGGTTGAGATCACTATCAGGACGTTTTAACATCGTTTGTTTTCATTATTTCTAATATTGGAATATGATATGAAACTTAAGTTAACTTATGATACGTTGTTAAGTTTGAGTTATTTAAGTATGTAAATATTTAATTGTATGTTGTCCCTCTATAACGCGATATTTTTTAGCTATCTTACGCATTATTAACCTAAATAAAACACAATGCTTCTAAAAGAAAATCTTTAGCAGTTAAAGCTCAAGAAAAGAAATAAAAACGAGAACTAGAAATCCCGGAATCGCGGGAATTGTAAATAATGTTTCACTATCTAAACCTTGTGCTTACTTCCTTACTGGCACACTATTTTTAACCTTAGCTCAAAACCACATTTGTTATTTCAACGAGCGAGGTCTACTGTTCACAGAACTACTAGTAGCAAAGTTTTTAATTTGTAATACAAAAATAATATCAAAGTAAATTTTAATCTGCCGAATATACGACATGAAAAATATGACCTGCGGGGAATTTTTTTGTTTCTTGGTCAGGAAAATTTCATCAGCGACAAAGTTTAGATTATAAATCGAACTAAAATTTGATTTAAATAACTTTCTTGTAGGAGCACTGTGTCAGTTACAATCGTGGTTTGAATACAAGTCAACATTTTGCGTGAAACTGCCCAGCTGCGTTTCTTGGGCTGCTTGGTCACGGACATTTTCAATGCATTTTTGCTCAAGTTTTAGCAAAAATATCATACAGTACTTAGCTTGTAATAATAATTTTTATCGTATATTACACTAATACATCTTGATTTTTTTATGCCTGACTTGTAATACAACTGCGATGTGAAATAAGTGAATTGCTCTTGCATAAAGGCTGTATGATGATTTTGTAGCAGATTGTTTAGTTTACAGCCAAATAATAAGTATTTAAAAAACATTTAGGCATTACACAATATAGTGCTTTATCAGATACTCGGGCAAGCGAAGGGCTTGAGTGAGTCACGGCACTACGGAGCGTCGGATGTTTTTAGAAAGGTACCCCTCCTCGATCCCAGCTTACCCGCTTGATCTGAAGGCCACGCGCACAGCTAGCTTGGGTCTAGTGTACTGCTAGTCTGCTACGGATATTTTTTTTCTATTCGACTACTTTGGGGATCTTGGGCACTGACGACTACTTTATCTGAATAGTGAATGCGGTACATATAGTGCCAAGTAGCGTGAAGCGTCACTTGAGCATTCGCTGTAACGTCTTACCCTCTCCTACTCGACTGTGAGTCTTTAGTAGAGTCACCACCAAAAAGTGTTGATATACAATCAACACGACTACATAGCAGACATAAATTAGGTAGGGCAGGCGGCTCTGACTGTACTCCACCGCGAGAGGGGAAATGTTGTGGGAGCCGGCATAGGAGACTTGCACACCCCCTCTTCGTGCTCCATCCTAATTGGCGCTATCTGTACTTTCCACCACGAACTATTCGCTACTACTATTAAATACTTTCTATTAACTATTCACTAGATTACTATTCGATGGGTAGCTCACACACAATGACACAATACTGAGACAATACACAAGTAGTTTTAGACTATTTAAAATATTTAAATACTTTATTATTTGATTACACATTTAAAAAAATATGCATATTTAAGATTATAAAAAAAGATTATAAAAAAAATTACAACTAAATTAAAATTAGCAAAGCCATCTTTAAAATAATAAGATAAAATAAAAGTGTAACTTTAAAATTAAAATTAAAACTTGGCTTTTCACTGCATATTTGAATGTATAAAATATAAATGTATCCTTAAAATAAAAACTTGACTTTTTACTGCATATTTGAATGTATAAAATAAATATGTATCCTTAAAATAAAAACTTGACTTTTCACTGCATATTTGAATGTATAAAATAAAAATGGGTCCTTAAAATTGAAATTTTACTTTTCATTGCATATTTGAAAGTAAAAATAATATTTGACTAATAGTTCCTTCTACAAAACCATTAACACCGACTCGCTTATCCTATCTTATCTTATTGTTCAGAAAACTATTTGAATAGTTTTAAATTAATACTTATTCGAATAGTTGATTTCCTATTCGAATACTATAAGTATTTGATAGTCCCATCACTAAATTCGACTGTTGAACACAAAACTGGAGGGATAATTAGAGATGGATACAACGTTTTGTGCAAGTTGACTTCATAAGAACAAGTCGTTCAAGTGAAAAGTAGAGTCGAAAACGTACAATTAGACTTACAGACGACTGAAGTTGACACAAAGACTTCACTAAAACAAGACTGAATAATCTGAACAGCAATACTCCCAAATAGAATGAAGTTCTGGAGTCAAGCTACATACTCAATTTCATTCCAATCCATTTGGTGTATTTTTTTTTAGTAACTTTGACCCCCAAATCCCTCTAAATTCCGAATTTTTTAAACCCTTTCTTAGCGAGCACCTATGGCCCTAGGGAAAGCTACATACCAAATTTCATTCCAATCCGTTCAATGGTTTTGTAGAAATCGTGATTTAGTAACTTTGACCCCCAAACCCCCTCTAAAATTTAGAATTTTTTGAAAACCTTTCGTATCAGCACCTACGGCCATAGAGGAAGCTACATACTAAATTTCATTAAAATCCGTTCAGTAGTTTTAGAGAAATCGTGATTTAGTAACTTTGACCCCCCAAACTTCCCCCCTGAAATTTCAAATTTTTTGAAAACCTTTCTTAGTGAACAAGCACTTATGGCCCTATAGGAAGCTACATACCAAATTTTGTTTCAATCCGTTCAGTAGTTTTTGAGAAATCGTGATCATTGAGTCAGCTGATTTGTCTTATTTATATATAGGAGGTAAGCAATTAGACGATTAGATAGAAGTGATTCAATAAGAAAAGTGGCTAGTGATTTAGGAATTGGGGAAACGACTGTAGATAAAATGCACCAAGGGTTTCTTTTTTTTTTCCTTCATTTCATTGATTCTTCTGTTCTCAACTTACTCTCTCTTTTTCGTTTGTCAGCAATACTCCCTAAGAACGCTAGAGTTACAACTTTTACAAGTAAAATGGAAGTAATAAAATGAAGAAGTACGACTCCTTTCCCCCAGAATGCGCTGGCATAACCTCTAACCGTGTCTCACCGTAACTGTAATAGTATAGCAGTATAGCCCAATACCCAATAGCCCATAAGGTGGGATATCTGTAAGATCTATAATCAAAGTTAGAACCAATTAAAGTATACAGAATAAGCAACAGTAAACTAGTTTTAGCACATAATATATTATAGCCTATCTATTTCATAATATATATCTACTGTGCATAATTGTCGTGATTTGAAATTTTAGTTCTATGGTAATTTTATATTTGTGGTTGTGGTTAGCCTTTGAGTGATTTGTGACATTCTGTTATGGAAAACATAAAATTATGTGTTCATAGAAAGTTCAAAATGTATTTTTGTAAAATTGTAAATTTTAATGATCAGTGTATTTCATTGAAAACGATAATTTGATATTATATTGGTTCGGGGCATAATTCGCCTTAGATAAGATGCTCATAATGCAACCTATTCCAATATACAAATAATATACTTTTGTATCCAAAAAATAAATGATGAAACGATGAATTCTACAAATGAGGTAAATATTTAATGTAATAGCGATATTTAAATGTTTTGTTAGTCCATTCAAACATATTGAAAACAAGAGAAGACAAATTAGCTTTTGTTCAGTTCAGGAATGTTTTTCAATAACGTTTTGGCCTAGGCTAACTACAGTAGTTGTTAAGGCTTGCTTAGCTAGCTATTGGATTATGAATAGTGTTAACCTATTACAGAAGTAGACTCTTTCTTAAACCACCACAGCATAAAATGTTATATTTTTACAAACTTTCATAATTCATTTACTTTACGACCCTTAGCTGATAAATTTGCAGGCGATGACCTTTTTTGGTTCTAGTGGATGACAAGGAATAACGGAGGGCGCAAATTTACTATTCAACCCTACACCATATTGTGGCAGCGGTGCCAATATACACGCAAGAAATGTTCTAATACGTCATTGTAATGTTCAATTCAATTTCTAAACGTTTGAAATAAATGAAAACCGAAATTAACTTTAACAAAATGTATTGTAATTATAAATAGAAAATAAAACACTTTAAACTTAAACTTTATTCACAATATATAGAGAAAATATTAGACATAAGCCTAGCTTAGACATAGCCTACATAAAACATCGGATTGTGAATGCGAACGTAAATAAACACGATAGCTAGTTTCCACTATTCCTACGGCTTAACATCACTTAATAAATTAAAATGAAACACTTTTAATTTAAACTCACTTCACAACTTGTGTTTAAATTACAATTTACACTTCAAATACTTTTTACACAAATGTTGAAGCAATAAATGAAAACCGAAAATAACTTTAACAAAATGTAGGTATTGTAATTAATTATAAACAGAAAATAAAACACTTAAAACTTAAACTCTATTCACAACTTAAGAGAAAATATTAGACATAAGCCTATCTTAGACATAATACATCGGACTTGAATGCGTAAGGTAAATAAACATGATAGCCGGTTTCTGCTATTCCTACGGCTTAACATCACTTAATAAAATAAAATAAAACTTTTTTAACTTAAACTCACTTCACAACTTGTTTAAATTACAATTTACATAGGCCTACACTTTAAATACTTTTTACACAACTGTTGAAGTAGGCCTAATATTAGATGTATGGCAAGCCCGGTCGTAATATAACTTAAAGTGGTGCAAACCGACGTGTACATGTCATTCGTACAAAAGTAGCAATCGCAAATTAATTTCTTTTTTTGTAAAACAAAATTACAACTTTACGACATATAAAAAAAATAGCCTGAAATTATTCTAACCTAAAGTTTCTAGTCACAATAGGCTATTTCAATATTGTAAACATACAAACGTAACAAACAGAAATACATTAGTTTTTTTTTTTGCAAAACAATTACAACCTTATGGTATGTACTCAAGAGTGTTCATAAAGTCCCTATAACTTCACAACTTATTTCGTTCCGTATCACGAACACAAAACTATACCAATCCATGTACACATTCATAAATATATTATCTACAAATTGTGACCCAAATAACATTCATAGCTTAAAACATATAGTAGCCTAATTGCAGTTTATAGGCTAAACACATTAAACACCAAACAAACAATGCAATATTTATACGCATTACGTGTTATACAACACTACATTTATATACGCTTTACATATGAAAAATAATAACTTCAAACATTAATTTTTTATATTTATTTCTATATTTACAGTTTCGTCGGCAGCAAACATATTATTCAGGTGATGGGTCGTAGAATAAATTGTAATCTTACAATCATTAAATCATTATATCACTAATCTACAATATAGGCCTACTTACTGTAGGCCACTACCGTACTCTATTTCCTAAAAAAAGGTCGTCGTCTGCAAACATAGTCCGATGTCATTGAAAGATACGTATTTATTAAATAAGTTGTGAATTGAGTTTAACTTTTTTTTATTTTCTGTTTATAGTTAATTACATTAAATTTTGTTCATCATATTTTCCGTTCACTTAGGTTAAGACGTTTAGAAATAGAATTCAACATTACAATTACGTATAAGAGCATTTTCTTGCGTATGTGTTGGCGCCTCAGCAGCAATATGGCATAGAGTTGGAGTTGTAATGCCAATTTCCGCCAAACTTTCTGTAACCAATTACATATTTGCACTATTTGTATGATTCAAATGTGATCTAGGAAATCCATCTTGACTGAACATTATGGTGGGTTATTTTTTTGCTAGAAGTAATACTACTGTTAAAGCCAAACACGGCTTGGTCACAGAATGCACCCAATGATCTAAAATGCCAAAATAATTCGACCACGCAGCTAAACCGCTGACTTGAGTTGAGCAAATTAAAAAAAATAAGTTTAGGCCTATAGGCTTATGTTTTAGGGTTTCAATCAACAATTTGGGAAATAGATCTATTCATGACGGTGCTGAATAGCTGCAAAATGGTTCGCACGCCATTCCGCATATTGGGAGTATTTTCAATACAAAATGCATTGCGTGCTTTGCACGCCAAGCCCCGTATTGGAAGTATCTTCAATTCACAATGCATTGCTTGCTTCGCACGCCAACCCCACGGTAGAATTCACCACATGGCTTTGAACCAGTTACTTTTATGATATTTTACGTTTTGATCGATTTTGGGGGAACCAAGCGAGCTATAAGGTCGCGTAAAAAAAAACAAAATATGCAGAATAACATCCTACATTTATATTTATAGAAAAAAACTCTAAAAAACATTTATTCTCGTAGGAAAAATCATAAAATAGTTACTCATAACTAGTGCAAACTCAACCGCAGAGGAATGATCCGGTCAGAAATTACATCTCCTCAAAGATTGTAATATTATGCAACTAATGTTTCTTATTGATACGGGAGTTTATTTCATTATAGGCCTACTTGCTTATAACTATCATTAAACGAAAAAATGTGATAAATTTAGTTTTTCCCTCAAATCTATCTTATAAATTATTTTAATATTCTTCTTAAATTACTCTAAATTTCTGAAAACCCTTCCATCACAACTATAATAATAAAATGGGTAACTTTCCCAAATAGATGGATTAGTAGAAGGGGTTCTATCGAGTGGCCACCAAGATCACCAGATCTGGACCTATTAGATTAGATATTTGAAGGTGAAGGTTTATACATGTAGGCCTAGAGATCTGAATGACCTAAAAGCTAGGATTGAACAACCAATTTTGGAAATTCCTAATGAAAACCAATGTTACAAATGCATTCTACAGCTTTCTTGGAGCTTGTCAAGAAGCACTTGTCAGACACTTTGAACAATCGCTGTAGTATGGGTTTTACCGGATATATGTTTTTGTGCTATTAGTACTGGTTATTACTTGTTAGGTTAATTTATTTATTTTACAATAAAGTATTATTTCATGTTATAATTAAAATATGTAGCCTATTGTTGCTATGCTATTTATAATAAGTATTTTTTTATAAATACAGTAGAATCCCTCTTAACCGGTCTAGTGGGACCGAAGACCCTGGCCAACAAATTAAACATTTTAAACTTACATAATGAAAACTGAATTTACATATACTATATCATTGTTTGAAAAAAATCAGATATTTTTTCTGTTCCTTAACTTTCATTTTTTTTTTTAAGCCGAGTCCTCCATTTTCGTACGTTTATCACGTCTAATGCCGTTGAATCTTTTTGTTGTTCAACATACAATGCTTTTATTTACTCAATATGTTACAAATATTACATATTTTGCTCCCACAAAATTCAGTAACAGACGAAAGCTTTGCTGATTGCTTCTAAGAAAAAATCCAGTTGCCACGGAAGCAAGAGGGGAATCAAACTCACACTCCTCCTCCCCTGTTCTGCCTGCCACAACACTAACACATTACACACCTGACGTTGTGCCACCCTGATTTTTTTCCCAGAGAAATGTCCATCAAACAATCAATGTTTGAGTCTTCGGCCAGTTACATTAATATAATCTGTAAGAGCATAAACAAAAACTGTGTTGTTCCATGGGATAGGCCGGTTAATCAGAGGACCTGTTGACCCGAGGCCGGTTAAGAAGGGTTCTACTATAGCCTAAATTAATTCTACCTTAATTTTGTTTTCATTTACTGAAACCAGTAATCAGAGATAATGAAATGAACCACCATATCATTAAGAAACATTATTTGCTTAATATTACAATTTTGACGCTCTGTAATTTCTGACTTGATCGTTCTTTTGTGGTCGGGTTTTTACTGTTGTGTTCTACAAACAAGGACCTTTAAAATGAGGTATAAACTCGACCTACGGTTATATTTAAAAATTTCAAGACTTTATAAGTGGGCCATACCCCGGTCACACCAAAAACTAGTAAAATACGCCAAACTATTGTTTACTATTGGACAAATTGCAAATTTTCATTAAGTTTTGCTTAACAGTTTTCCAATTATTAAATATATTCGAGATTTTTTGCCCAATCCTATATATTATTTAACATTAGCAACAATTGTATTTTATTTTATGTGTGTATTGTTGTTTATTTTACTATAATTTTTTTTTCAGATTCACCCTGGTGAAAGTGATTCGGATATGAACTACTCCGATGACGGCGAAGACTGTAATTATGATGATTACTATAATATGGGTTACTATAATGGGGAAGATTGTGATATAGAACAAATAGATATGCAAAAGACAGATCCTGAATATTTTATGTTTGAATGTCTTACTGTTGAAGATGTTGAGCGTTTACTTAATGAAACTGTGGAATCTCTCAGCAATAGCCTCCAAGTAGGTGTTAAATTTGATCCATATAATATTTGGTAATATGTGTGGCTAGTGCCTCGCAGGCTTATAAGGATGTAAAACACAAGCCACAGACATACAGTAGAACTCCAGTTATCCGAATCAATTGGGACCGGACCCCCCCCCATTCGGATAATCAAAAATTCTGATAGTTGGATTTTTTCCAAAAAAAGGGTCTATTTTAACTTTTACGGGACTGGCTTCACGTTTACGCGACTGGAGTAAACTATCCGCATATACACGTTTTATAACTTTAACGTTTCAGTATTATCATCACGATAACACGACTAATATAATTCCATTACTGGCATGTGATACAATCTATTGGCTTTAAAATGAACTAGCTAACAGTAAAAAATAGATAGAATACAATCATGTTGCCAGATTGAGTTTACTAGATTTTGTCGAAGCCTATTTTGAAAAATGAATTAGAAATATATGCTTTATCAAAGAATGAAATTTAATTATAACAAATTATAGAGAATAAATCATAGAATTGAACTGTATACTTGAAAATGTTTAAAACAACCTTTCATAAATAAATATTATAAATATATATTTCACTTTGATTCACTAAATTAAAACGAGTAAAACAAACCTCTCGCTAGCGCTAGGCATACAAGCCAGACGCATTGTCCCATGCTTGAAATAACCTAGTCTGAGCTTGAATGAGGATTTAGTCTATGTTAGTCCTGAAAAGGTTAATTAATTACTGTATGTATGTTGAAAATTGTAGTACAAAAATACTGTATTTTTTAAATAAGAAGAGCCTTTAATTAACTAAATGAAAAGGTGACACTTTTACAAGCGTATGTACATAAATGAATGTCATTGATTGCTGAACATCTCGGTCAAAGTAAGCTGTTTGACTGTATTCATCCGTTTGACACCTGGCGCCTACACTAGTTTCGGAGAGGGAAGGACAATAGCACGCGTAGACAGAATCATTATTTTTGCGAATCACAGTACGTTCGCGTCTTAATTTTTTTTTTCTTCTGAAAGCGATTTGGATAGTTGGAGTTCGGATAATTGGAGTTCTGCTGTACTTAATTATTTTTTATTTATTTGTATTTGCCTCTGTAGGCCGGATTTATTATATAAATACATTTATTTTGTGTAAATACTGCTTGCAGTCCTGTTTTCTGTCTGTATTTGGTTGATGACGTTCGTTTCATCTATTATTCAGGCATTGTCAAATCAGTTATAATTCATAGGAAATTATTAGCATTTATTTAATTTAATGGCCGTCAAGAAACCACAATTTAGTAACACTTTACAACACATCACATTTAAAAAAATACATAACATACGGTCATAAATATTTTGCTATAGTTCATCGCAATATAAAATTAAATATTACAGAGGGCCATGCATGTGCATACGGGACTGTTCTTATGTCTTATGTCAGTAGGCTTCTGAATTTAGTGATCTTGCATAGCAGTAAGCGTGTTAGAATGGTGGTGTTCAGCTCTGATACTTATTTCAAATAGTGTTGGATTGAAAATGGGGTTTTTTAATTTAATATAGTTTTTGTCTGATAAATTGGCTTTATAGAAATGGAATTATTCCAGGACATTCATGTTTGGTCCCTTGTAACAGTTGCTTAAAATTTCCATGTTGGTATAAGTATGTCATGTATCCAACAAGTGTGTGCATATTTGGGAGTGGGTAGGGAAGGATTTGTTATTGGAAGTGTGTTCCTTAAAACATGTTTTAAAAGAACGCCCTGTTTGACCTATGTAATGCCTATCGCAATCACCGTACGTTAAGTTATAAATTCCGCTCGCATTGTAAGGGCAATCTGCTTTAAGTTTTGGTCTGAGAGATTTTTCCAAATTATGATTATTATCACTGTATAATCTAATTGGTTATATTATTATTGTATATTTGCTGATAGGACATCATTAATTGTTTGTTTATTACTTTTAAAAATATTGTAAAATTGTAATATTGTAAAATATAAAGAAAGTTGTTGTTGTATAAAAATAATTTGATATATTATTTTAATGCACATGGTAGTATAATATACATGGTGTAACAAAACATCCATGTAGAAAGTACATAGAGCAAACGGATCCGTCTAGACACTTGGTTTAAAAAAATGTACTTTAACGTGAATCTGTTGTTACACGTTTTAACCAACAAAGACAATGATACGTATGACGTTAAGAAACCAGATTTATAATGTTTTTAAAATGCACTTTGAGGCTAACTGGTTGTTACAAGTTTTAATCAATGAAGATAAGGATACGTATTACTGTAAGAAACCAAATTTATAATTTAA
>JAGFPH010003736.1:27844-45472 GCA_018207615.1 Philaenus spumarius
AAACTGTGATATAATTCTACAAAAATCCAAATTAGTTACACTTTTTTTAAACAAACATATATAAAGTCAAACATAACAAAAATAAATAAGTCACTGTTTAATTATCGGTAGATTTTGCCTGCTTAGAATAGATTGGTTTCTCAAAGGTGTTTACCAATAGGAATTTTACATAACTGGGGAAAATCAGGAGAAAAGTGGAAATATCAAATGGAATAGTTAAAAGTTTGTGTAATGGACTACATTGATGATCAGTTCAATTCTCGATTCATCGTTTTCGAATGGACTTGAGGAAAAAACTATGGACCCTTTCATCAAATAGGGGTTTTTTAGTTTTAGATTCACTTTTTGAGATTTAGCTGTGATATTTGACAAAGTGGGCTAATCAAATCTGAGTCGATGCATCTGCCTCCAATATTTTTACACCTGCAAATTGTGATTTCATTTTGATATTTCATAAAATTACCGAGATCGAGTCAAGTTGCTGAGCACATTTTTGGACATGAAAAGTGAAATTTAATTTATATATTTCGTAAAATATATGTCATTGAGTTGCCGCAACCGTCATAAATATTTTTGCACGTGAAAATTGAGATTTATATGTGTTATTTTTCGAAGTAAGGGCGATCGAGTAAGAGTTCCCCCAATTTCTGCGAACATTTTTAGACCTGAAAGCAATCGAGTTCGAGTTTTGCAACTACAGGAAACATTTTTGATCCACACATTGTGATATGTATATTCAATATAAACACAAATTGAGATTTGACTGTAATATTTCATGAAATATAGCAATTGAGACTACAGCGAACATATTTGAACAAGCACGTTGGGATTTGATTATCATATTTCATGAAATAAGGGCGATTGAATTCATGCTTTAAATACTTATCAACTTTCGAAAACTCTTGTACAAGCCTGATATTTTGCCAAATTAACACTGAGCTTTAATTTCTTCTATGAATTTTTTTAGTTCCTTAAATTAACATTGAATTCCAATATTTTGTGAAACTATATCGATGCCAGTTTAAGTATTGATGTCTTAAAGGTTATTATTTAAATTATGATTTATTTTAATATTCAAATTACAGAAATCCGATATTTTATTTTACAGTAAATTTATATTTTGTACTCGTCAAATCCTGTTGGAAAACGCCAGTAAAGTAGCAACTTGTAACATCTTAAATTTGTGAAAGAAAATATGTTTTAATACAACACATAAGTTTTATAAAGAGAGCAAATATTTTTTTAAAGAGGTTAAAACTAAAACCTAAAATGTGAGAAAGAGTATCAAGTAAAAAATTAAATCATAGATAAAGACAGTGGGCAATGAACTGGACATAACTGTAAAGTGTACAAGTTAATCTACTGTAACCAAAAATCTGAAACTGAAATGTAATCCGAATAACAAGATCTAACATATATAAAAAATATAAAAATCCACATGGGCGATATATCATATAAGCATTGGTAGAGAGACTTCTGTCTGCACCATTTGTCAAAAAAGGAACAAGGACAAAATGGATATCAATTAAAACAGACCGTGTCACAGTGAAAGAAGTAGCCATATTAATTAGTAATTATAGTTTATATGTATATACCAGATAGCTAAAATGGTCTAGTATGTTTAACGCGACAATAGATTTTATATTATTTTCTGTTTACTGGTATTGCTTGCATGGCTCAAGAATGTGATGTATTAGCAACTGAAGATTTTGCTTTAACACTTTTAACCAGACCAAATCTTAGAGAAAAGTATCAGCGGTTTACTTTCCAATAGATTGCCAATACAGTGTATTATTTTTTGTTTACAGGTATTGCTTGCATGGCTCAAGAGTGTGATGTATTAGGAACTGAAGATTTTGTTTTAACACTTTTAACCAGACCAAATCTTAGAGAAAAGTATCAGCAGTTCACTTTCAGAGACTATGTCAAGTCTCACCCGGAGCTTCGATTTTGTCCTGGGTTAAATTGTCAAGTCGTAATGAGATGTAAAGAACCAAAAGCCAAGCGTGCAATTTGTACATACTGTAAAACATCATTTTGGTAAATATATTTATGTAATTTATTTGATTTTACTTATACAATACTGTAAACCTAGAATAATTCAGAATGAATTAGATTCACGGTTTCTTTTCTCTCTTCCTTTCTTTTGTTTTAGTTTACGTAAGACTGTGCCTTCAAACCGAGTTTATTACCATTTAAATAATATTAAATTGTTTTATTAATGAAGGATTATTTTGACTTATTTTAAACAATACTACAAAATTTTAACTTTCAATCGAAAAATTTAAGAGAAAAATCAACTTGACCTGAGAAGAAATTAAGGTCATTGTAGGTTAAATCATTATCCAATACAATAAATTAAAGTAAAATAAACTGAAGTAATAAATTTAAACTGTAAACCTAACCTCAACTATTTATCTGAAAACATTTGATATATTTTATAGCAGTTCGATTGTAGGCCTATACAAAGTTACAGCAATTTTATTTACTTAGTTTTTATTTTATACAAAATCAAATCTGTAAGCTTTAATCATATATAAAAACATCTCAATCACTTCAGTGGAACTCCAAAAAAAAGCATTTTATTAAGAAAAATGTGTTTTGAAACAATTGTTGTTATTTCTCTTACGGAGAAAACATCAGTCTTATTAATCAGAAGGTATACTGTTTGGCCTATATATGTTGCGTTGCACTTCACTTTATTTCGTATACTCCATTCCTATCGTATGCTTCCCTTTCTTCTATAGACCTACTTAATCTGTTCTTTATAGTGTTGTTCGTATTAAACGCCGCTTTCACATTATATTTCCCAAAAAACCGTTTAATTTTGTATGTTTCCTTTCCAGTGAAGGTAAATCCCGCCCATATATTTTCCCGCTTCTTTGTGACTTCTATCTTATTCTTTAAATTTTGTTATATTTTACGAATTAATTTTCTTATATTCCCTTTTTATATCGATTATTCTCAGCTATCTTGAATATTGTGTTCAGTTCTTCCTTGTGTGCTTCCCTTTTTAATGGAAGATTATACAACCTATTAATCATGTATCGAAAAGCTGCCATTTTGTGTTCCATTGGGTGGTTTGAATCGGCATTAATTATATTATCGGTGTATGTATCCTTTCTAAAAATTCCAAATTCAAGTTGCTTGTTATTTCTTGTTATTTTTAAGTCCAAGAAATTTATCATTCTGTTTTCTTCCTTTTCCATTGTAAATTTTATATTTTCATGGATTTGATTTATTTCTTGTAATATTAGTTCTCCTTTATTATTTTGGCAGTCTTTTATCACTAATAGTGAGTCATCTACATATCGGATATATTCCAAACATTCATGTTTCTGCAAAATATTTTGTATATATTTTTCTTCTAAATGCTGAATGAAAATTTCACTTAATATAGCAGATAATGGATTTACCATACCCAATCCATTTTTCGGCTTATACAAAATGTTGTTAAATATAAACATAAACTGGTTTTGTTGTAGTATAATTGTTAAAGCCTGCATAATCTCTTTGTTTGGTTCTGTATTATTTCCATTTTCCTTTAACAATCCCTCCAAAATGTTTAGTGTTTCTTTTATTGGTATTGATGGATGTAAGTTCTCTATATCAAACTAATCGTATTTATCCTAGCAGATATAATTTATATAATAATTACAAACACGTTATTTACAACATTTGTTGTTTATATCATATAACTATGAGTTATAGTTTGACTTCAGTGATGGTGATGTTATAACATATAACTATTTGACTTCAGTGATGGTGATGTTATAACATATAACTATGAGTTATAGTTTGACTTCAGTGATGGTGATGTTATAACATATAGGCCTAACTATGATTTATAGTTTTACTATTGTAGCTCGTGCATCACTGAAGATGGCGACCTTGTCGTTGAAACGTGTTTGAGTTAATTAGTTGTGAGATTTTCTGTTCAAAGTTTATTCTATCAAGTACATCTTCTCACAAGTCTAGCTCACTTGTTTATAGTTATTATTATATTAATTTTCAGTTTTAGGTGCGGATCCGAATATCACGCCCCAACAGATTGTAACACAATTCGAAAATGGCTGACTAAGTGTGCTGATGACAGTGAAACAGCAAATTACATTAGCGCTCACACAAAGGATGTAAGTTTTTAAACTTCAAACTTATTCAATCCCCTTAGTTAATTAAATTTCTAGTGGTAGACTTTATTTATAGAAACACATTTTTGCATTAATTCAATATTAGCATGCCCTTGTGTTAGCAAGGTTGAAGGTATGTTTTCAGTTTTCACCTACATAAAAAAAAAAATGTATTATATATCTAAAGTGCCAGAAAAACTGTTATAAGTCTAGCAGATAACATGCAGTGGTAACAAGCAGTTGGGAACAAATTCAAATGATATTTGATAAATACTTCAGTAGTTTGGAAATTTGAGGCCTTTACTTTGTGGAAGTTGATCGTAATGGCGTTGTTAAATAAAAACACATACGGTTAGAATATACAAACTGTTAATTATATTACTACCGGTTTCGATCTTTCCTGGCCATTAAATCTAAAGGGCCAGAAAAGCTGTTATAAGTCTAGCAGATAACATGCAGTGGTAACAAGCAGTTGGGTCAAATTCAAATGACATTTTTGAGTAGTTCACTTAATAATGGTCAGGAAAGATTGAAACCGGTAGTGATTCAGTCTTTTATTTAACCCTCTCCCTGGTATTCCGTAGTAACTCGTAGCGATTTATTTTTTCCACTCCCTGTCTTACCAGACTAATCCGTAGCAGAACTTTAAATGCGTATAACTTCGCCATCTGTTGGAATATTTTAAAACTAACTTCAGAAACTCGTTCAGAGAACATTTTACAGTACAGTTGTATTTGATTCTTAATTTCTTCCAGCTGTTAACGGATTTAGATCTGTGTTTTTATAATCATCTGTAGCAAAACTTTTGTAAACCAAGAGTCACGTGAAACATGGCTAGACTGAATTTCAAATACATGGTTAATTTTTTGATTTATTAAATGTAGTTTTGTAGTAATTGAACACAAATAAAACAGACAATTTATGGCCTAACAAATATAAAGTGTCTCCTAACATTTTTGTAAAAGTTATAACTGTGAGTGAACTTATTTTTCAATTTGTTTTTTATTTGGACTTAAAAAAATTCAGTGTTGCATTAGGTAAGTAAATATACAAATTTTTGATATACCAATATAATATTAAGATATGGTAAAAATTTCATGTATATTGAATAAGTAGTTAGTTATCGTAGTTTGAATATAAGTGACACATTTGGCCATTTAAGAGGTCTGGTATGAGGCACTTGGTGTCAATTATGAATACCAGAGAAAGGGTTAATAATGCACAAAGTTTCGCATTAAACCAAATTAACCCTGAGTGGTCGCAATTTTGATGCTACCTAATATGGTCGCTGCTGGTCATTAAGACGCACAATTCAATTATTTGATTTTGTGTGTCGTACATACAATTAATATTATCTATGGCACAGTTCGCTAACTTTGACTTACGGAAGGAATAGAAAACATGCTTTAAGGGTCTTCTATACCTTGCGTAAAACAGCAAAAATATGCATTTCGTACTATCATGTTTCGGACGCCGTTTTTCAACCGAAAAAGTTGTGAAACATCTTAAATTGTTCTTAAAGGCTTTGTGCTTATGTCTTATATCTCATAATTGAAAGAAATCAACGGCAACTCATTTTAATCAACAGTTTAACTGAGTAAAAATCGATTACTCTTGAATAATATTAATAGGTAGTTTACCTTGTGTATCCGTCAGTCAATCCAAAGTTGGTTAAATAGGTGGATAACCGGTTTCAACGGCTATGCCGTCATCATCAGATCCATTTATTTGATAATTGAAGTTGTTAGCCTGCTAAGGCATCGTCTTTGGCACGTTATATGTTTTTGAAAAGGTTAAAACAATGATGATAAAATAGTACAATAATTTAGGCAAAAACACAATATACAAAAACACATTATCACACATATACACAAAAACACTTCACGAACACTGTCAATCGCTTTCTTTACTTAATAGATGTTTTTAACTGTTATTGACGATGTTACACGATAGTATATTATATGTTTACCGGCCGGTCGTCAATATTGTACTGAACGGTCGCGCGTGTAATCAGGTCCCCCCTCCCTTAGTCGTATCACTGAGTTATAGAGTTCGTTCGACCGATAGTTGATTATGTCGTTTAACAGATCTTCTTTTTTGCATTTGGTTGCTGCGTAAATCTCGAACTCTTCGAGCGCTGATGATAGACGACCCTTTTTGCAAAAATGTAGTATTTCTAAATTATGATCAATGGAGGTATATTCATGATCGTGGTCAATAAGATGCTGTGCGTAATGGGATCTCTGTTCAATTATACTATGTCGTGGTAAGTGTTCCTTGAAACGTGTGGTGAAAGATCGTCCAGTTTGGCCGATGTAAAACTTTTCACAGTCGGTTCATACAATCCTATAAACCCCAGATAGATTATTTTTGTCGATTTTGTGTCTGTTTTTAGGGCTCAAAAAGTTTTGCAGTTTATTTGAAGTTTTATATGACAGAATTATATCATGTTTCTTTAGTTCTCTCTTAAGTTGGTATTCGAGTCTCCTGCCGTACTCGATGGATATGTATGTTTTTTTCCTTTTATTATTCATGGTACATGGTACAGTCTTGAGGCTTTTTAATTTCTCTTTTTCTTTATTTTTTAATCGGTCTATTATATCGGGCTTGTAACCGTTAACTATGGCGATGTATTTGATGATTTGATATTCCTTGTTATAATTAGCTGTGTTCAATGGTGTATGTGTGAGGCGATGGACAAGGCTATTGTATGCGGACATTTTATGCGTGTATGGATGGTTTGAAGTGGCATGGATTGTCTGGTCGTTGGTTGATGGCTTCCTGTATATGTCAAAGTTGTGTTTATCGTTCTCTACTTGTATCGATAGATCAAGAAAATTTATTGTTCTATTAGTTTCTTTTTCAACAGTGAATTTTATATTGTTTGAACATCTATTCAAGTATTTATGTAATATATCCAATTGTCTAGTTGTGCCGTTGAACAGACATAAGGTATCGTCCACGTATCTAAAATAATATATTATTTTGTTCAATTGTTTGTTCATATCTGAAAAAATGAAGGATTCCTCAAAGTGATGCATATACACCTCGGCCAGAATGCCCGAAAGTGGGGAGCCCATTGCTAGTCCGTCTGTTTGGGTGTAAAAATTACCGTTATGCTCAAAGTAGTTCTGTTTAAGTATTATAGTAATTAAAGAAACTAATTCGTCCAGTGCACTTGCGCTAAGTTGTGAATGTTTTTTTTAAGTTTTTTCTTAAGATGTCTATGGTTTCGATGACGGGTATATTAGTATATAAATTGACAATGTCAAAAGACGCCAAAATATGGTTGGGCCTAACGTTAATGTCTTTAATATTATTTATTAGATCATATCTATTTTTTATACTATGGGTGTCACAGAAGTTAAATTCTTTCCTTATGATCCTGTCTAGAAACTTAGAGATTTTATATGCAGGTGCAGTGGTGAAGTTCACTAAAGGTCTGATAGGTGTATCTGTTTTGTGGACTTTTGGTAATCCACGAAGCCTAGGTGCCATGGGATTAATCATTTTAAATGACTTGGCATCCTCCTTAGGATATAAATGTTTACATGAACTTATGCATTTGTTGACTTCGGTGCTGTATTTCTTAGTGGGATCGTGGTTTAGACTAACAATGTTATTTGTATCAAAGAAATGTGTGATTTTGTTATTATAGACGGTTTTATCCATTATTACAATGGAATTCCCTTTATCCGCTTTTGTTATAAGAGCGTTGTTTAGTGCTAGTTTATGTTTGATTCCATGGGCGATGTTTTTCTCGTGCTTAAAATTATTATTGCAGGGTCCAAGCTGGCATTTAATTGATTTTTTAAATTTATTGTTAATCAAAATTCTAGCCGTGTTCCTATCGTCATCGTTTTTAATAGCCTTAATTGCAGCTTCTGCGTGAATGGCTTCTTGAATTAGGCTGAGTTTGTTATTGTTGTCGAAATTGTACTTTAAACCCTTACTCAATACAATAAACCCTCTCCACTATCTAGTACAATGTTTGTTTTATTAATAATGCGGGGGTAAAACGTGTGGTCTATTATTGGCAGACTTCCAAATGATTTCTGTGTTGAGGCAATGTTATCTAATTTCTTCTTATGTAAAGATTTCTTATTTCTTATGATTAAACTTATTTGGTTGTTTATTTTAGCAACTGTAACATCGAGTTGAGACGGGTGGATTATGTTGATTAACTCGAGATGTTTTTTGTATAATTTATAATTGAGAATTGTTTTTTTACTATAAAGGGTTTTAATTTCGTTCTTTAACCACATAATTTCAGCTTTTTGTTTTGTTGATCTTGTGGCGATAGAATTATTGTTTATTGTCACTTTGATATATTTTGGTATTATGTTCATTTTTAGGCAAGTTTTGTTAAATTTGATGTTTTGGCCAATGTTAAGCAACTTCAATTTGATGTTTTTGTATTCGTAAGCCGTTTTTGCTTGACAAGCGTTTAACTTAGACATAATGTATGTACAGCTTCCTGGGTTGAATATTATGAATAATATTAATAGGTGCAGTTAATATTAATATTAATATTACAGTTGCTAAAATAAACAACCAAATAAGTTTAATCATAAGAAATAAGAAATCTTTACATAAGAAGAAATTAGATAACATTGCCTCAACACAGAAATCATTTGGAAGTCTGCCAATAATAGACCACACGTTTTACCCCCGCATTATTAATAAAACAAACATTGTACTAGATAGTGGAGAGGGTTTATTGTATTGAGTAAGGGTTTAAAGTACAATTTCGACAACAATAACAAACTCAGCCTAATTCAAGAAGCCATTCACGCAGAAGCTGCAATTAAGGCTATTAAAAACGATGACGATAGGAACACGGCTAGAATTTTGATTAACAATAAATTTAAAAAATCAATTAAATGCCAGCTTGGACCCTGCAATAATAATTTTAAGCACGAGAAAAACATCGCCCATGGAATCAAACATAAACTAGCACTAAACAACGCTCTTATAACAAAAGCGGATAAAGGGAATTCCATTGTAATAATGGATAAAACCGTCTATAATAACAAAATCACACATTTCTTTGATACAAATAACATTGTTAGTCTAAACCACGATCCCACTAAGAAATACAGCACCGAAGTCAACAAATGCATAAGTTCATGTAAACATTTATATCCTAAGGAGGATGCCAAGTCATTTAAAATGATTAATCCCATGGCACCTAGGCTTCGTGGATTACCAAAAGTCCACAAAACAGATACACCTATCAGACCTTTAGTGAACTTCACCACTGCACCTGCATATAAAATCTCTAAGTTTCTAGACAGGATCATAAGGAAAGAATTTAACTTCTGTGACACCCATAGTATAAAAAATAGATATGATCTAATAAATAATATTAAAGACATTAACGTTAGGCCCAACCATATTTTGGCGTCTTTTGACATTGTCAATTTATATACTAATATACCCGTCATCGAAACCATAGACATCTTAAGAAAAAACTTAAAAAAACATTCACAACTTAACGCAAGTGCACTGGACGAATTAGTTTCTTTAATTACTATAATACTTAAACAGAACTACTTTGAGCATAACGGTAATTTTTACACCCAAACAGACGGACTAGCAATGGGCTCCCCACTTTCGGGCATTCTGGCCGAGGTGTATATGCATCACTTTGAGGAATCCTTCATTTTTTCAGATATGAACAAACAATTGAACAAAATAATATATTATTTTAGATACGTGGACGATACCTTATGTCTGTTCAACGGCACAACTAGACAATTGGATATATTACATAAATACTTGAATAGATGTTCAAACAATATAAAATTCACTGTTGAAAAAGAAACTAATAGAACAATAAATTTTCTTGATCTATCGATACAAGTAGAGAACGATAAACACAACTTTGACATATACAGGAAGCCATCAACCAACGACCAGACAATCCATGCCACTTCAAACCATCCATACACGCATAAAATGTCCGCATACAATAGCCTTGTCCATCGCCTCACACATACACCATTGAACACAGCTAATTATAACAAGGAATATCAAATCATCAAATACATCGCCATAGTTAACGGTTACAAGCCCGATATAATAGACCGATTGATAAATAAAGAAAAAGAGAAATTAAAAAGCCTCAAGACTGTACCATGTACCATGAATAATAAAAGGAAAAAAACATACATATCCATCGAGTACGGCAGGAGACTCGAATACCAACTTAAGAGAGAACTAAAGAAACATGATATAATTCTGTCATATAAAACTTCAAATAAACTGCAAAACTTTTTGAGCCCTAAAAACAGACACAAAATCGACAAAAATAATCTATCTGGGGTTTATAGGATTGTATGCACCGACTGTGAAAAGTTTTACATCGGCCAAACTGGACGATCTTTCACCACACGTTTCAAGGAACACTTACCACGACATAGTATAATTGAACAGAGATCCCATTACGCACAGCATCTTATTGACCACGATCATGAATATACCTCCATTGATCATAATTTAGAAATACTACATTTTTGCAAAAAGGGTCGTCTATTATCAGCGCTCGAAGAGTTCGAGATTTACGCCGCAACCAAATGCAAAAAAGAAGATCTGTTAAACGACATAATCAACTATCGGTCGAACGAACTCTATAACTCAGTGATACGACTAAGGGAGGGGGGACCTGATTACACGCGCGACCGTTCAGTACAATATTGACGACCGGCCGGTAAACATATAATATACTATCGTGTAACATCGTCAATAACAGTTAAAAACATCTATTAAGTAAAGAAAGCGATTGACAGTGTTCGTGAAGTGTTTTTGTGTATTTTTGTGTATATGTGTGATATTGTGTTTTTGCCTAAATTATTGTACTATTTTATCATCATTGTTTTAACCTTTTTAAAAACATATAACGTGCCAAAGACGATGCCTTAGCAGGCTAACAACTTCAATTATCAAATAAATGGATCTGATGATGACGGCATAGCCGTTGAAACCGGTTATCCACCTATTTAACCAACTTTGGATTGACTGACGGATACACAAGGTAAACTACCTATTAATATTATTCATAATATTCAATCCAGGAAGCTGTACATACATTATGTCTAAGCGATTACTTTTAACGCATTTTTTTGGGAGTTTTAAGCAATAATTTCCATATTTTAAGCTAACACGTAAAAAATATAAAGCCTTCTTTATAACTTAAAGTAGTTTCCCAGATTATTAATTTATAAATAGAATCCGAAACATGTTATTACGAATGCATGTTTCAACGATTTTGCGGCTTGAGTCAGACCTTTCGTATTGAAATCATAGGGCACACTCGGGAGTTTTCTTCAAGGTAAAGAAGAGCCTTAAGCAAAAATATTATAGTACTTTATTTTGTATTCATAATTTCATAAATTGTACAACAAACCATTTTTTTTGTAATAACTTTATTTTTTAATTTTTACAATACAATGTTTTGTATTTAAACTTTTATTAACTTTAACTTTTATTATTTCTTTTATTCTGAATGATGAAATAATAAATTTAAAAAAGTAAAAAAAATATTAACCTGTATCTTATGAGGGAATTATTTCAAGAAATCAGGTTATCAAATCAGTATACAAAATATTGCCAAAAACATAAAATCACTAACATTTTCTAATATAAGAACATATTTAAAACTAAAAAATTATTACCTAGTATTTTCACGGTAATGTATGATTATGTGTAGAAGCCATTTATGTGTTCATTTATATGGATAAATATTTTATATATTGTGTATAGTCTAGTCTTCTGCCGTAGCTTCCCAAAGTAGTCACTGTCCATACTCTAGCTGCACCTATCAAACCCATACCATAAGCTTATTAGACTTTTTAATAGCCTAAGTTGTTTCATAAAGTGCTTTCATGGATTGTACAATTTCTATATACATATATCTACGAGTTTTCTTGTCATCAAGTACCAGCATCTAAGTACAAATTTAATTCTTTGCCAGTGCCCTCGTTTCTTCACAATTCTTCTGCATTGAAATGCAAATACTTGATGGAATACTCCTGCAAAATGTAGTAGACTAAAAAGGGCTTTCATTTTATCAACTTTCCAGTACGTTCAGAGTCACAATCATATTTGTCTTTCTCATCAAAGTATAAATTTGTGTATTCTAAATTTTTTTTGCAGTATTTCGTAAGGGAAAAAACATTGCCTCACTTCTATATAGCTTTTAACGTTTTTTCGCACCTCCTTTGGTTCTTAGAAGGTGTTCAATTAAATTTTTCTGTCTTGTGAAAATTTATCGAGAAGGCTCATAACTCTTCCAGTAGGTTTTACCATCTTTTTTGAGGCAACCACTCTGTATGCAAGTGGTATATCATCAAAAATTAAAAACAAACACAATTTTTTCGCCAAACACACCAAGGTTTCGCCCGTGACGGCATTGACGAGGCAGCTTATACAGACTAAAGAATATTAGAAAACCAAGCGTGTTTGAACATAGAACAGTTACTCACAACAAAGAAAAAGGAAAGGGAGTGGAAGGGGGGGGGCGGGTACGTACGGATAAGGTTGACAGTGGGTTTAATAGAGGCGAGTTGGACAAAAATTCTAACTGATTGTTAAGTACAAGGCTAGCATCTTTACAAAATAATCTCTTGATTTCTAACATTGCCAAGGAATTTAATTTCCTACTTTTATCATTGACATGGAGAATCTTAAAGTTAATACTATTGGAAAAATCTGACACTAAATGATTTTTTAGATGGTTAGAGAAACTAGAGTCATTATGACCCAAGCGCCTACTTCTTTCATGTTCACTTAACCCTCCCCGTGGCAGGCTGCCCAAATTGACGTTCTCTCAGGCGTAAGATGCAACAATTTCGAACAAACGCGTAAATTTGCATATTCGGTTAATTAATATACTCAAAATCATCCAATCGTAATAAAACCGGCACCGTTGGAAAGCAAATTACGAAACTTTTTTACGCTTACGAAAAAATTACAAAAAATGTTTACCACCTGTTGTGTAAGCCTAAAGTTGAACTTTTTCCTTTCGTTACTGAACATTTTTTGTTTCTTGAGCTAATAACTTTTACAATTTTACATCAATAAATTTTTTAATTGCATATATGAATTCTTTGAACCTTTCTCTACAAAAACGGTGTACAACACTTTTGGATTGGGATAGAATTACTATTTTTGGTGATTTTTTTAAAAATATGCTTGCAAAACACTAAAAACCGGCTCGCAAATTTGAGCTATAACCAGGGCAGGTCTAGGGTTAACCTACATTTAAAACTACGGCCTGTTTGGCCTACATAAGCTGCATTACAGATGATACAAGTTAGCTTATAAACACCACATTTTTTCGTGTTGTCTATTTTGTCTTTACAATGTATTAATATTTTCCCTAAATTGTTTTTACAATAAAAAGCAAGCTGGTTTACAGCGATTTTTCTTTTCTAAAAGATTCCCAACAGCATAACTAACCTTACCAATGTAGTTGATTCTACGCCATTTTGGTTCGGTTTTATTAAAACCTGTTGGGAATTTAATTCTACCAAGTACCTTCGGTCATCACTATCAATCGTATGGTATATCATCCTCTGACATGCTTTCACCAACACTTTCCGCTTCACTTGCACTTTTTTCTATATCAGTATATCTTTCGTTATCATTAGCTCTTTCCTCGGCTGCATCAACATCACTACCATAGTCGGATTCGTTGTCTGAATCTATATCAGAGGACTTATTTTCTTGCAAGGTCAAAAGAATGCTGCCATCGTCCAATGGTGAATTCAATTTTTGTCTGCTCGTGCAAGGTTGAGGTTCACTTGCCATTATTACTCAAAAATAGCCCAATAAACGCTTAAAATAAAATCTATTACTATAAAATCACTACGTACACTTATTAACACAATAAAAATACTGCTAAACACACTATTTCATGTAAAATATAACATCCCCAAAAATTTTTGTCATCTCTAATAGTCGCTGCGGGTTAGGGTGACTCGCACATGCTTCTCTAGGTAAACAGAACAGCGGAAATTAAACAAATACAACAGGCCCTTAATGGGGTTTGAGCGTCCACTCTAGGGTTAAGCAATTTTCCTATAAAATTTATTTTTTTTACCTTGTGAAGGTGTAAACTGTCCCAATCTTTCTAGATAACCCGATAAAATATGCACTGTACGAAATAAATTTGTTTTATGTTTTAATCTTTTGCAGCTATTTGTTTGTATTAAGTAATAATTATCTTTTTTATTTATTTTTCAGTGTCCACGGTGTCATATTTGCATTGAGAAAAATGGAGGATGCAATCACATGCAATGTTATAATTGCAAACATGATTTTTGTTGGATGTGCCTTGGTGATTGGAAATCTCATGGCTCCGAATACTATGAATGTTCACGCTACAAGGAGAATCCAAATATAGCGAATGAGTCGATACATGCCCAAGCAAGAGAAGCCCTTAAAAAATATCTCCATTACTACGAAAGGGTGAGCGTTTTATTCCTGTAATATTTATTATCAGGGACTAGATTTAAGAATTCAGTTTTATTCTATAAGAAAAGAAATAATGTATTTAATGCATTATTTTTAATTTCATTTAACCCTCTAAGCGGCAATGTTAATAATTTTTTTTTGATTTTCGGTGTTTGCAAGTATATTTTCAAAAATTTGTAAAAATAGTAATTGTATCCCAATCCAAAAGTGTTCCATAGATTTTTCATAGAAAAAGGTTCAAGGAATTCATACATGCCACTAAAAAATGGATTGATGTAAAATTATAAAAGTTATTAGCTCAGCAAGAAAAAACTGTTCAGTAACGGAAGAAATAAATTCAACTTTAGGCCTACATACAGTAGTAAACATTTTTTGTAATTTTTTTCATAAATGTAAAAAAGTTTCGTAATTTAGTTCTAAATAGAACTGTATAAAATATTTATCAATTTCAAATTTCTTATTTTGAAAACAAAAGTTTTTATGTTCCTACTACAAGTCTCCCAACAAAACTAGGCCTAGTTTGAATAGTAATTTAGGAGTATGTCCTTTGCCCAAAAATTAAATATTGTTGTAAGAAAATGTAGCGAATAAATCAAAGAATTGAACTGTATACTTGTAAATTAATATTTCACAAAAGTATTTGAATTAGCTTTACTTGGCTCACAAAACGAGACCAATCAAATGAAACGTCGCGCGGATAAAGGAAGCGAAATAACCGTTGGGAATTTAGCGTGGGAAACAGACTTGCTTATCGATCTCATGCGACAGTTTGAATTCACGAAAACTATGTACTTTCCACTGCTGTTTGAATAACATATAACTGGTTAAATCTAGTTTACTTTACACCGAACGAAAGATCGAAGTTTTCCCTATAAAATGGTATAAAGATGTCTATAGAAAACATATCGAATTGTAGGCGTTATCTCGGTTGAAAAATGTGCTATTTCATTGGTTTAAAACTGTCCAATTGCAAGGGTTTACAGAAAGCTTTGTCGTTTAAAAAGTATAAGAGCGACGTCTGATTGTAAGGCAGTTTTGGAAAGATAAAATCTTGACGAATCCAATGGTATCTTCATATTATTGATCAAAATATGTCTGTTGAGTGCGATTGAGCTTAGAAACGTGGGAAAGTTGAGTATAACTGATGTGTGATTCACGGGCGGGAATAGGTTTACAGAAATCTACAATTTTAGAACGATGATTACATATGTAAGTATATGTTTTAGAAAGAAATGTTAAATATAAAAATTAAAGTTTGAAATATTTCCTTTACAGTGGTATTGAGTTTTAATTTTAGTGGGTAAAATAATCAAATCAATCAGACCTTACCGTTGTGCCGACTCAGCTTGCTAAGACGACACTATAGTGCCTTCTGCCGCTTAGAGGGTTAAGTACATTCGGTTTATGATAAAACTGCATATGTTTAAACGCATTGAAATTGTACAGTGCATTCGTATATAAAGTCAAATTCTGGTTGCAGTAAGTGGGGTTATAGCCTCTAGAGACTGAAATATTTGGTATAATATAAAGGAGTTTGGATGTATAAACTTTGCTTTCCCATTTATATCCTCCGCTGTAATTTCATGTTTCTTTATGCATCTTATCGGTCACCGTTCCAAACAATCAAAATATTTTGTAGAATTCAGCATCTTTGATTTTGGTCGTGACACTCAAGAAGGCCTCTGAATAGTAAACCAATACTTGGTCAACATCGTCTTGCTCCGCCTTTTGAAATTTGCATATACGATACTTGTATACTGCTCATCATAAAGCCTTTTCTTTGTTCATTAAGTCTGCTTGAAAAAGACCCTGTTCAACATTTATACGCCGATAATACGCTTTGACATGTTGAACGCCCTTTAATCAGTATTACCTTGTCAAAAATACTACATGGCCAGCGCAATTCAAATGCCTCTACATGACCAGCTGTGTTAACCTCTCACACTCGGTGCAGAGTCTGCATTTTGTGAAACAGATTTGATTAAATGTTAAATAACTTTATTCATTATACTTGCATATACGGTAGGGCTGTGCAAGATCTCGAAACTCTTGAGTAGTAACAGGAAATAACTCGATATCGTCTCGATCTCGTTGTCAAGAATAAAATTAATTTCTCGGTTGTACTTTTCTCGATTCTGCCATAGATTTTTTGATAAATTTTTTAAATCTCGAGTTTTATTCTATGATTTTTATAAAACCTAAAATGTTACATTAGATTGAGAAGAATATAAACATTAGTTTTCCAAACAACTCAACAGGGAAGTGACTAGGATATCGCAATATTTTATTTAAATTACTTGACACTGACAAGAAATAACTTGGCATAGTAGAGCTCGAGTTTATATAATCTTGGTTTTTAGTAAAATAAATAATGGCAGTTAATTACTTAACTAAAAATAAATATAATTATATAAAAATTAATATGTTGCATATGTAGTGTAAAGCATAATAATCAATAGTCAACTGTTAAGGGTCTGCTCCAGTAAACGAGAAAGCAACCGGATACGCAACCGTTTCTCACTGTATCCCTATCTAAACAGTGCAATTTCTTGCAACTGAATGCTTTGAAATTGCCTCATTTCAAACCATTTTATAAGTCTATCTTTTGTAATTGAGTGTCGAAAAAAAATGAATATTCTTTATAAAGTTTCGGATCCGGCTTGCAAAATATTTTTCATTATTAATTTTTTACTGTGTTAGGAAAAAATTCAAACTTTGTTCTTACAGAATGTCAATTACATAACAAATAAAAAGCATTTAAAAAAATGTAAATTGCAAGACGGATGCGTATTGTGACTGTGCATAAAATGAGACCTTGCAAACAATTTTATGATAAAAAGTAAACGAAATAAATGGTTTGAAATTTAACATTGCTCTTATGGGATAAAAATCCAAGATGTCCGCCACTACAGCGGACCCTTAAACTGTTACCTACTAAACAAGCTTTTCTAGTAACGGAGAGAACAGAAACGAATCTTTAGAAACACGGATCCGGACTGTTGTTTAGTTTGACAAACTG
>JAGFPH010003736.1:72354-91057 GCA_018207615.1 Philaenus spumarius
CGAATGCCGGCGTTTTATAAAATTAGCGCTAATAATATTCGGACGTCGCATTATTTTGTGGACATTCGTCATTTTATTTTAAATAATATTTCACCGATGGCATAAATTTGGCACAAATTGTATTCGGGCATCGATTATTTTGCGGACATTCACTGTGGTAATTAAATTATGTTTTTTAACTGATATTTCATACATTTTGCCTAATTGTATTCGGGTTTCATCATCTTTCGTGAAAACTCACTGTGGTATATTAAATTATGTTTAAAAACCATCTTTCATGTAATTACTGGTGATTGTGTACGGGTGTTAATTTCTTCCATGAACATTCCGTTTTTTGTTGATAGGTATCGTTATCGACCCATCCCTAGTTTGCAAACACACAAAGTAATTCTCTACTAACGGCTAGAAGTAACAGTACGGCTACTTCGGCTACTCTATTACTTTGGTGCAGTGTAGATTCTCCGAATACTTCGTATTGGAATGAAATGGGATGTAACGACTAATATAACAAGGAAATATAAACCGGGGCCGTGGCAATCGGTGTACCGAACATATTTGCAGAGATTGGTGGTGGCCGGGCTCGGAATCGACTTTCACGGAATCGACTCAATGCCGATTAAAGTGCCAAGAATCGGTGGAATTGACTTTTGGAATCGAGAATCGACCCATCCCTAGTTTAAAGTCTGCGAGGCATCACAACGAAAGCAAAAGTTTTTGGTGACCAGAGAAAGGACATCAGTCAAGATCAAATATCACGGTCATATTGACTGTTTTCTTTTATTACAAGGGAGTTGTTAATCACGAACGCTTTCCTCAAGGTCGAATAACTGTTTTCATTTTCTTGAAGTTTTGAGATGATTGTGTGAAAGTGTTTGGTTTATGTGTGTCCCAGAGTGTTGAAAACGGTCGAGTAGCTAAAATGTCCGTGGAGACGAACACGAAAAGAAAAAGACTATCAGACAAGTAAGTAAGTTTGAAACAAGTTACACTCGAACCAACAAAGGTTGGTGTGGCATATCCAAATATTTCAATATTAGAATTAGAGAAAATGCACAGTTTTTGTGACTGTTTATGAGAGAAAGAAAACAATTTTTAACAACCTTTAAAATTCACCTTTATGGAGATATTAGTAATTTTGGTTTCTGAAAAATTTTAAATACAAGGTTCGTTCAAACGTAACATAATTTACAATTTCATTTTAGTTAAATTTGAAACTGCTATGGAATTTTCCTTTGGTGTTTATTACACTTATAACACTGTTGTTTTCTGAATTCACTGTATATATTTCTTTTATACTTTTAAAACAAATTAACATATTTATTTTTTTATTTTTAATTGTTCTTACCCATTTGGAACGTAAGTACAGGGGAAGACATACGTCCATCCCCACCATTGGAGTACGCAAGAACTCTCATTTGGTATGTTTTGCCAGGGGATAAGTTGGAGACATACGCTTCCAGTTTATTTCCTACTAGAATTATTGTGTCATTTGCAGTGCTCATGTCTTGATCTATTTCCCATACACGGACCTGAAAAGAAAAATGTAACCATTAAAGACATATTAGAGTTCAAGTGAACATACATTTTAAAACTTGATACATAATTATAAAAAAACTAGTAACATGGGCTATATCATCATACTTCGATATGGGCATAGCCAATTTACTAAATGGGCACACTGGGCACGTGCCCAGTGGCGCAAGAGATAGGGAAAAATTTTAGGAAAATAAAACAGAAGAGGAAATGCAAATTAAGTATGCAAGTACTATTTATACACTAACATTTCGAGATACGAAACCTGTACTCATTCAATTATATATTTATTTTGATTAAAGCAAAAGAGATTTATAAAGGTTGGGCAATAGCAGCTGCTTAAATGGGCACACTGGGCACGTGCCCAGTGGCGCAAGAGATAGGGCAAAATTTTAGGAAAATAAAACAGGAAAGGAAATGAATATTAAGTATGCAAGTACTATTTACACATTAACGTTTCGAGACACGAAACCAGTTCTCATTAAATTATATATTTATTTTAATTAAAGCGAAAGAGATTTATAAAGGTTGGGCAATAGCAGCTGCTTAAATGGACACACTGGGCACGTGCCCAGTGGCGCAAGCGATAGGGCAAAATTTTAGGAAAATAAAACAGGAAAGGAAATGAATATTAAGCATGCAAGTACTATTTATACACTAACGTTTCGAGACACAAAACCTATTCTCATTAAATTATATATTTATTTTAATTAAAGCGAAAGAGATTTATAAAGGTTGGGCAATATCAGCTGCTACCAGTCTTGGAGCGATGGCTTATGACTGATCAGGAATTAATATAGGATATGATGTAATGATGTGACTGTGTGTTACTCAAAAAGTTTCTGTGCAATAGGAATGTGGCCTACACATATTGATAACTGTAGTCCAGTTAGCTACAGTTCCTTGTTTACTTATTTCGAGGTTACTGCTTTAAAAAAACTTGGTAATTTTCATTCTGTACAATTTAGCCACCGAATCAGTTAGGCTTGTAAATTTACAATACAAATATATTTAGGCATAACCAACTAAATATACATATACTTTAATCATTTAGTTGTAATCAAAGATCACCGAAGATGATGACTTGGTCACTGAAATGTATTTGATTATCAAGATTCATCAATTTTGTTTATCTTATGCGAGTAATTTGTTTCAAGTTTATTACAAAACAATAAAATCTTACCTTGTAACCAATTAACGGTTCCTCTTCTAGAGTAGGAGCAACATATCGCCAAACCACACGAACTTGAGTCGGATTTATACCGTACAACTGCACAGATGATGGAGGTTTCTGAGGAGCTTTCCTGAATGTTTTTTCTAAACATAAATAAACAAAAATTAAGTAAAACAAAATTTAAGCGGATTTTCCCTGGAAATGTTGAAAAAGAAACTTTAACCCTTTCCACTAGAGTGTCGGGGCAGCCCCGCACCCTAATAATCCGCACAAACTCCTATGTCGGGCGAGCCCCGAACTCGCTATGACAACGTTCTTCGATTGCATTTGGACGTAGTTACTTTTATGACCGCTATTATTAAAGTTTGAGATGTGCTGCTATCTGTGAAAAGTTTTTAGAACCATTTGAGTTCAGTTTCTGTGGTAAATAAATCTTAGAAAATGTAATGTTTGCCGTCTTTGGCCTCTCTGTAAACAGCCGTCGGCTCTCGCCGTTGTTTGGTTCCTACATACACGCAGTGTTTTAGTGTGCTTACGCGTTGCTTAGTTTTGTTGTACCAGGTTATCGTGTGTAATTTCGCAGTTTATTTTTCAATATTGTTCTTTTTAGAATAATGATTGTTGTGAAATGAAATGAACGAAGACGACGGCAGTTACAAAATGACGGGAGTGGCGACGGAAATTTTATTTCGAATCTTGAGCGATTCCAATATTACCAATAAGTTTTGAAAAAGCTTTACTTACTAGTTTTGACCTAAATAATGCTATTGCTAAGCAATAAAATAAATAGTTGAGGCAATTTTGTGCAAGTTGGTCTCCAAACTATTTTTTTTCATAAAAACTATTTTTTTACAAAAAACTTGTTTTTCAACTATAATTTTTTTATAATGTATTATTGTGTCTAAAACATGTGTAAACCACTTAATTTTGTTTGTAAGGATATAGACAACAAAAATCAAGCAACAAATATAGGTCTTCCCATTGAAAATTTGTCCGAAATTCTTGTTTTTGCTGGTTCTTTGTTACACATTTATATTTTTTTTAATAAATAAAAATTTTAAAAATATACTTAAAAATAAAAATATGTTTTATTTCATACCAATCTATACTTTAGTCATAGAAGAAACTACAAAAAAAATCAGCCTTTTAGAACAGACAGAAATACTTTCTTTTTTTTTTTTGAGTAAACAAGTTACAGTGCAATATTCGCTCAAAATTAAATGGAGCTGATAGCAACACTAGGTCCCCAGTAATTGGAGTGGAAAGGGTTAAGTATATTTTGATAGACAATATTATCATTATCCCAATGTTTACTATTCAGGGTGTCTAGTACATAATTTAAGGTAAACTATATTTTTTGTATTGTAGTTTTACACACATTTACAAGGAAACTCAGATTTTAAGTTCCCAAAATTTACATTTCCACATAATTTAAAACTTTTTGTATCTGCCCCAATGAAATGCCTATGTTTTACATGTTATTAATTCCCGCAATATTCCATTTTTTACCGACTTTCCGTATTCAGTTTTAAATTAAGTTTTAACACTGGTACTACATAAAATCGATACAAATTGTATTTGAGCATTGTTTTCTTTCGCCGACATTCACCCTGGCATATTAAATTACATTTTAATGTCGGTATTTCATAAAATTATTACTAATTGTGTTACAGGTGTCGCTTTTTAGTTTTTTTTGCAGACATTCCCTGTTATATTTTAAATAACATTTTAACACTGGTATTCCACAAAATGATTGCAAATTGTATTCAGGCAGGGTTTCTTTCATGAACCTGGTGCATTAAATTACATTTTTACACCAGTATTTTATAGAATTAGCGCAAATTTTATTCAGACATCGTTTTCTTTCACGGACGGTTGCTGTTATGTATTAAATCAAGTTTTAACACTGGTATTCCATAAAATTGGAAAACAAAAATTTTCGGGCGTTATTTTATTTTTCAGACATTCATCTTGTATTTTAAATTAAGTTCATATGTATAATTAATAGGCCTGTGCGAGTATTCGAAGATCGAGTATTCGAACGTCGAGCTTTTTAGTATTCGGCTCGGCTCGAAAATAAAAAAAAGTTCGAAAAAATTCGAGCCGAGCTTTTTAATCGGAACTGAGAACCGATGAGCTAAAAAGTCGGTTCTAGAACCGGACCCGATTGATGTCGAATATTGACGTGAATTCGGCAATTGAAACGACCCCTTTATAGTGGTACAAAACAAAAGAGAAAAGAAGAATATTCACACATTTTCGGTTATTATAAAACTAAACTCTTCGCGTTAGTTTATCTGAACGCGACATACGTTGCAATTTAGCTCGATCGTGTGGCGATAGTGGACGTGAATGCCGGTTTGATGCACTCATTTCATCAGATAATGTAGCCTTTGTAAATTAATATTTATGCCTAAATTATTATTTTTTTACTATCAGTGATTATAACAATCAATAATCCCTTTATTATTCATAAAAGTTAAAAAAAAATAATAAATGATTAAAATAATTACGCAAGAAAAAGTGTCAAATAAAATTATTCGGAATCCGATTAGGCATAATATTTTTTTTACGATTGACTAGGATTGCGTTAACGCTCGGAATATTATAGGTTTTGTTTCTGAACGTTCAATTCGGATGAGTTCAGAAATAATCGGAACTTCAATCATCGAAAATTTCATTCGACGGCGTCAGTTTAGTCCCGCCGAAGTCTGAACAACTTGTTAGAACAAAGTAATATCAAGTTAATAACGCTGTGTGTAAATACGTACAGTATTCAGTTTTAGTGCAGAGTTTTATTCATTTTGTTTTAGTTACCGCAATTAGTTAATACAGAAGAGCGCCGATTTTTAGAAACAAATTGGGACCGAGGGACTTCTGATAACCAATTTGTTCGGGTAATTAAATTCACTGTGAACTCACTAACGACTGACAGCACCGGTCGGCCATGCGCTCGGCTGACTCAACAGCGACCGCTGTTCCGTTGAGCGCACAAACTCCCTGAAGTTTATAACTCGGCTGATTATGCGAGTAAAAAACTTTAAATTCGGAATTATTACGAGTAGTACTGTAATGTACTTATTTATTTACAGTACATTTCTGCTTTCAGATAATCGACACTCTACTGAATTAACATATTAATTTTATTAAGTTTAGTTAGTTGAGGATATGTGGAAACTTAACTGGAGTAGGCTAGTCTTTTCATCAATGGCATCGAAAATGTGGCAATATTTTATAATAGACGTTGATAGTGACTTTTTGTCCGTAATTTAACTTAGCTGAATACTTTTATTGAAGTGAAAACTTCTATATATATATATATATATCCTTGTGTATAGTAGGCCTATATATGAAGAACAAGGACCGATGACAATGCAATATTAATTTTTTGGGTGTAGTAAGTGAGCACTGATCATGGTCCCCAGAACACGACGTGATTTTCACCCCCTTCAAAACGTCGGATTGATTTGAAACTTTGCACACTTATCAAGGACTGATGACAATGCAATATTAATTTTGTTGGATGTAGTAAGTGAGCACTGATCATGGTCCCCAAAACACGTTTTCAGGTGTCATTAAAAACATTATGTACAGGGTGATTCACGACGATATACAAAAACTTCGGGAGCTCATTAATTTTGTTGGATGTAATAAGTGAGCACTGATCATGGTCCCCAGACTAAAAAATAAGAATTCAAATAATACATATATATTAGGCCTACTTTTTTTACTCTAGTGCTGTTAAAATTAAGTATTTATCGTTTTAATCCCCGATTGTTACCTAGTACTACATTGAAGTAAGTACGTAATAAGAATGCTCGGCTCGTCAAAAGCTTGAGTTTGTGAGCTATATAAAAAGCTCAGCTCGGTTCGGCTCGAACTCAAAAATCTAGGCTCGCACAGGCCTAATAATTAAGTTATATTAAGTCATATATTGAGCAAATTGTATTTCAAGTGCTAGCACCAGTACTTCACAAAATTAGTGCGAAATATATTCGGGCGTCGATTTATTTCACGGACATTCTCTGTGGTATTTTAACACCGGTATTATAAAATTAATGCTGTTGGTAAATTATTAATAGTTATTTTGAATGTAGTGTTACTTTATTTTATTAGTTTTTTGTTTTGTTAATTAAAATACTAAATGTTGAACCCATTATTATCATAGACAGACAACTTTCAATTACGTACATTAGGTAGATAGGTACATTTTTTTCACTGTACCTAAAAAAGTTTTAATTGACAATAAGCATTTCCCGCAATTTACATTTTTTTTTTTTAATAAAAAGTGTAACATCAAAGTTCTTGTATTTATTAAACAATCCAATCAAAAGCTTCAATACATGTTTATTATTAACATGGTGTAAATCTCATGTAGATTCACAATATTTTCACATATTAAAATAATTTTTTTGTTATCGAGTATATTTTATAAGGCTTACTATTTCAGGCAGTATGTAATTTTATTCAGGAGAAATACATTGTTTAAATAGACTTTCTCGGATGACTAACAAATTAGGAATATAACTGCTGATAACCATATTAACACATTAGGGACTGACAGATCAAGGTATTCGTTTGTAGCTCAATTTTAATCTAAAAAATACTTTTTGAACTGTAAAACTCTCAATCGCTCTTGTCTCAAAATGTTTGGTGAAAATCTCTTCTTGTCCAAGCCTGATAATAAAAATATATATAAAAGATAATAAATCCAAATATGTAACTCTTTACAAATAAATTTTGTGTAGTTCTTAGCATCAGAGATGTTACTTCAATCTAAAATTCTTACGATAAATCTAAAAAAGGATAGTTCATTTATTAAAATTCGCTTTATACTCTGTTAAAAATAGAAGAAAGGTTGTTTCACATTGGTTACCTAAAAATCTTTCACTCTCCGGACCTTCTCCTGCTGAATTATACGCCATAACTTTTACAAAGTAATATGTGTTGGGTTGGAGACCAACAATGAGAGACCAGGATCTGGTAGTACGGCTTAAATAGTATACACACTCTTCTTCCCGATTGTCTTTCTTCCAATATTTTAGCTGAAAATAATAATAATCAACATAAGAAAACTAATATTAGAAATGCATAAATAGTCTTTAGACAGGACTGTTATGTAGCAGTTTAACAACAAAGTACAGTAAGACCTCGATAATCCGGCATCCAAAATCTTGAAAATTGGCACGCATTAAAAATGGCAGTTTTTGTAATTACAGTAGAGTCCCGCTATCCCGAAAATCCGCCTCTTCCGAACAGAGTTCAGAAAAAATACTGATTTTTTAAATATAAAATAGACAACACAACAGAGAATCCAGCAAAATATTGTATATCATTGTGCATTGCATGCATACTGATATTTAGATTTACTTGATTAACCCTCCAAGTGCGAATCAAATCACTTTAAAGTGCTGGGCCATTTTTGAGCATCTTGCACGGTTAGTTTAACAATTATTTTTTATATAAAAGAATGTATTTAAATAGCATGTATTATACTATATGTCCCAAAAGTCCCGGACCGGTTTAATAACTCCTAAACGAAACTAGCTACAGTAATAATATTTCAGACATGACTCCTGGCTATAAAAAACTATTTTTTGAGTTGTTAGTCACTATTGCCCCTGCCCCCAAAAACCAAATTTGGGGGGGTTGCCCCAAATTTTTAAATGTAAACCCCTATCGAGTGACCCATCATTTTAAAGGTCTCATTGAGTTAATCACAACAGCGCAAACCCGAGGTCGATATCTTGCTCTGTCCAAAATGGCTGACCTTTTAGTGTTTCTTATGGTCATGTAATTTAAAATTGAACATTTTGTATTGTATACAAAGTAAACACATTTACAGGTTTAAGATATTTTACTTTTGAAGTGATAACTTCTATTGGCCCGTTGGGCACTTTCGACTTGGCTATGTTTTCGAAATCTCGCGTCACGCCAGATTTCTCGCGAGATCTTGCATCACGCCAGATTTCCCGCGAGATCTCGCATCACGCCAGATTTCTCGCGAGATCTCGCGTCACGCTTTTGTTTAGACACAAGTCAGATCGTGGAGAGGGAATATTATTAATACATTATTTACATTTATTAGCATAGCAATCAAATTAACACATAAGAATTAGTTAATATAATATAACAGCTGATTTCGCCCATCATCTGTAATTCTTAAACAAAACCCAGCGTAGATTATATTTTGGGGTTATGTTTACAACTTCAACCATTAAAATTTCTTGTGATGTTAATTTTCTTATATATTAGTTATACAACTAATGTAGGCTTCTATAACTATAAGTTATATGGGCTTCTACACGTTATAAGATTTGCTTTGGGGTTATAAACTGTATATAAAACTAACCTTTGATCATCAATATATTCGTTTATACAAATTTAAAGAAGGATACCTACTGTTTAACTTCGCAAACATTCGTACATCTTTGTATAACATATTTGATTATTAATTTCTTTACTGTAATATTAACAACTTCTAAATCATTTGATCTATCAATATGAAATAAAAGGTAACTAAAAGATAATATTTTTACCTTTCTTTAAATATATAATAACGGATATAAATAAACAATTTGAACAAATAGGCCTACAGTTTTATAATCCTTATAATTGTACACATTTACCGAGTTAAAAATCCCCGTAGTCATAGAAGTTATCACTTCCAACGTGTGGTCTTAAGCACACCCAGTTAATTTTTTTCAGTTGTAATAAACACCGGTGGCCCTTTAACAATTGTAAACAGATAACATTTTTGGACTCTCCTACTTTAAGTTCGTTATGACATGCCTTAATCCTTATCATTGCTGGAAAACCCCGCATCAACAAAACAATACCTGCAGCATTGGATACTATGGCTCAGTTATGAAATTGTGTCTTAGAATAATGTTGTCTAATTTTTCCATTTATTACTAATAATTTGGCTAGTTTCGTTTAGGAGTTATTAAACCGGTCCGGGACTTTTGGGACAGTCTGTATATCAAATTATTCATAACAACATGTTCTACAATATAAAATAAAAATAAAACACTTAACCACTTGGTGTTAAAAAATTTCGTCCTTAGAGTGTTGGAGTAAAACAATTTTTAATATTTTTTTAAAATTTGTTGACACATAGATGGTCTTGAAAATGTAGTAATGCAAATTCCAAAATATAAAAATTGTTCTAATTTTAGTTCTGAATAAGAAATGTATCACAAAAAACTAGTTAATCTAAAACATTTATTAAAAATTTAAAAAGTAACACTTATGGTAATTTTTGATAAAAATGCATTATATAGTACATGAATAAATATTTGTATACTATTTCATAAATAAACCATATTGGGTCACTAATATGAATCTACAAATGCTACATGTCTAATATAATAATAATATAATAAGATATCTACAGAAAAAAAATGTTTATGGACCGACTAAACAACCTTTACAATAGGTAATCTAGAGCACCGGATATGCTTAAATGACTATTTTTGTGGTTTAACTCACCGCCAGCAATCCTTTTTGAAGTAATCCTTCTATTTACACAAACAACCTTAGTCAGTTGCGTAGTTTTTACACAAACGTAAACAAACCACAGCTTACAGCTGACAATATTGTCATCTGTTACTTTTTTCTTCCAAATATAACAAACTCTCAATGCCTACTAGATAGAGAATTCAACTTACTTTCATTCTATGTGATGGACAAGTTTATCCGATAACTATTAGCTTAGATGTATCGATTTTATGAACTATCGCACTGTGCGACGCTAGCACTTTCAAATGGTCTGAACAGATCGCACAGTGCGATAGTAACACTTGGAAGGGTTAAACTACAACGTACAATACACATGAATGCAGTAGGTTACAGCCTCACTCTCTTGTGAGCTTGATCTTATCTAATAAATAAGAAAACTATGAAGGTTCAACAAAAATACTTTACTCTAACAAAACACGCAATGCATTGTGTATTGAAAATACTCTCAAATGGGGGTTGGTGTGCGAAGCACGCAATGCTCTGTGTATTGAAAATTCTTCCAATATGGGGTTGGCGTGCAAAGCACTGTGCGTCGGCCGCTTCTCATAGTGTTCAGTGACAAGCTCACATGTGCGTCCTTAGCAGTGAACATGTTAAAAGGGTTTAAATTAAAATCTCCGGTCCTGACCTGACCCCCCCCCCCGAAAAGTTTTCCTGGCTACGGCCTTGAGCCTTAGTTGTTATAAATTTGAATACACCAAAAAAGTTATGTAAAAAAAAAACATTGTCAATGACTGTCTCGTATTAATTTATAGGGGTTTACAAAACCAACAGTGAATTTACCACTTTCAGAAATTCTGTTCCAGTAAACAGATAAATACTGTATTTATTATTTGTTACAAGTTACTTACTTTGGACATGCTATTTATTTGAGGTTACTTTAAATTACTTATATTAAATAATTCGCAATGCTAATGTTTAAATAGAAAATTATATAAGATTCTTTAACTACTTCTTATTGATAACTTTGAAAACTTATAGAAGCTAATAGATTACCCTATGTCCGATGAGTTTTCCACGAATCTTTTCACGGGATTGGTCAATAGCATCCCAAGTGACGTTGACAGAAGTGGAGTTGAACGCTCTTGCAGATACCTGTTGAGGTGCTACTTGAGGCATGTCTTCAGCACTGTAAATAGTCACTATCTCGGATTCGGGTCCCACTCCGATGTTATTTATTGCCTAAACAAATTTATAAATTTATTCAACAAAAAAAAAAAACGAGACTTGAAATAAAATTGCTATAAAAAGATTTAAAGTAGAACCACTGCTATCCAAATTAATAAGGAACCATGGCAATTCGGATATTTCGGGTAATAACTTGTTTATTTTTGCTTTCACAGCCAATTGTTAAAACGACAACAACTTGTTGTTCTTGTTTTTACAACTTTCTTATATTTTTTCCACTTCTGATATCTTTTTATATTTAAAAACAATAATAAGCACTTTAAAACCCTTTTCCTACATCTATCCTCCATTTGACACAAATGAAGTAAAATAACAAAGAAATTAATACACAGGATACTTTGGTTATTTCTATAACATGGGTAGGATGGATGGTTTAGAGAAGAGGGTTTGGCTCAGCCAATAGCGCAACAGTAAATAAGCCAATCAGGTTGGTTTCATTACTTCACAGCTATTAAGAAAGTTATACATTTTTTACAAGAACTCTGCAAATAGCCTCTTAAGGCTTTCGTATTTTTCAACATTTTTCTGGTAGTGATAGGTACATACAGATTTTGTAATTCCAATTTTTTGGTAAGGGGTTAAAAGTGTTAACACCCATAGTGTGTATGTCAGGGGTACTGATTTGACTCTGGTGGAGTTAATGGTTGATATTTAGACAATCATTCTGGTGGATGCAACTGATATTGAGGGTACATCAATTACAAGTTAATAATGGTGGAGAAGAGTTGAGTTGTTGGAGGCTAAAAATCTCTTGAATTGAAATGTGTGGGCTGGTGCGGGGGGGAGGGGGCTGGACATCCTTATCGGTGATCACATTAATGCCTTTGCAGTTCACCACCATTCTGGTTTCACTCCTATTTTGGAAACCAGTGAGGCAGAAGAGGCATAAGGTGATGTCGATGGAATGATGACGCCTTTGGACAATAAATTGTTAACATACTATCGTAAAGCCTTGTGGACTTTACATTCGGAGGGATGTGTTCAAGGGAAGTAATATTGTTTTGCCTAGCTTCGTAGTGAAAGTGTCAGTAATTTTACCCGACTAACTATTGAAATATTACTGCCTATTTGAAATAATGACGTAAATTTAAGGTAATTAAGGATTAATGAAGTCAACGGACACCTGAGTTTTACGCAAAAAATTGCAACCCAGGAGTGCAGAAAAAGGCAAATTAGTTGCTATCAAGAAAGATACATCCCAAGACAGGGGGGGGGTCATAACTTGACGTGTTTCAGTGAACCCACGAAGATGAAATTGAGCGCAAGAATCCCCCAGACAAACCTTCAGCATAGCAAGGCTGCGACCGCTGTGCTGTGTAGGAGGTCTGCTGCAGGAAATCGGACGCAGTCTCGATATAGAAGGCAGGTTAGTGTATGATAAATGTGATAATGGACCTAGAACATTGTTCCAGAGACTCGACAGTGGTAAGGTTCACTACGGCAGAACTGGGTAAAACTCTGCTGCTATCATTGGCTTACCTTCCGTACGGTGACGGCAGAGGACAATTACCAAAGGAACTGAAAGACCTTATTTAATATCCTGGCAGGAAAGTTTGGAACAGATCTATTGGATGTGGATATTCTCACATCACATATTCCAGGATATTAAAAAAATATAAGATAATCCTGGCAATTATGCCTAAGAGGATGGGTGGTAATTACCTTAGTTAGCTTTTTACAACAAACACACTTCAACACAATATTTAATCATACCTATTATAATATACAAATATAATTCCAAATAAATTATCAAGCATACAGTGATACTTGTGGATGTAATCCTCGGCGGTCCGTGTGAGAATACAGTAGCAACACCACCGCTTACAATTAAACTTGGTAAAAACAAATTACTAAGCTAGGAAGATTCAACGCAAAAACTTATTAAATAAAATTTACCTGAACTTTGACATCATATTTGGTGTAGTAATATTCTTGTTGAATGCGGACAACAGTCACACCTACATTGCCAAATTCTTTTAGACTAAGACTTTGGAATTCAGTGGTATGTTTATTTCTGCGCCAGAAAATTTTGTAATGAATACCTGGACCATTTTGATACTTTTGAGGCAGAGTCTAGGAACAACCAAACAAAATAAATAAATACAGTGAATTCTGCATTGTATGAATTACATTCCACAAATGATTATATTTCAAAGGATTTAAATTTTGGTAAATTGAATTCTTATAAATTATAGTAGAAGTTATATTTAATTTAGTTGTTAAGTTTATATTTAATGCAAATTAAACAGTAGCATAAACAGTTTGTTAAATTAAAGAGCTTGTGTAAAAATGAAAATTTGAGTGAAAAAAAGAGAAAATGGCAAAGCTTTGGGAGCTGGCACTGCCCCTTAATGCTATTGCCTGTCTAAAGAAATCTGAAGATAAATGAGTAGAGTAAATTTTAAAATCTATATTTTAAGTACACTAGGCTCACTAAAATTTAGCCTATCGTGGTGGTCGGTTCAGTCAGTTTACTTAATAGACCAGGGAAATTAGACGATAAATCCTAAATATTTTTCTACAGCACCGATCGAAATGCAGTTTTCGGCATTGTGTTCGGAGGAGTCTCAGGAAAAAAGTCTACATATAATACCTTGTCGGCAGACAAAAAGTGCATTTTGGGCATGCATAAAGTGCATCTAGAAATGCATCAATTCCCATAATTTATAAAAATTGTTTGAATTCATGAAAACTTATCAAAATTTTTATACAGGGGTTTTGGGGGTTGCAGATTCCGAATCTGCCCTTGAAAAATATGTCCGACCACTGTGAGACTCTGGGCGCAGGGGGGGCACTTCTGCAAAAAATCAAAGGGCTCAGTAAATCACTGGAAAATGTACCTTCAGCGGTTTTTGAGGTCGCTAATTCCGAATCTGCCCTTCAAAAATATGTCCGATCACCCTGGGACCCCCCATGGGGACCGGGGGGGGGGGGGGGGGCACTTCAGCAAAAAGTAACAAAATGAAGCTTTCTCACTGCAGTAGAATCAATCAGTGGGCCTTCTAATGTTTCACCGAAGTGTCCCCCCCCCACCCCATCCCAGGGTGATCGGACATATTTTTGAAGGGCAGATTCGGAATTACCGTCCCAAATAACCCCCGAGTGTACATTTTCGAGTGATTTACTGAGCCCTTTGATTTTTTGCCGAAGTGCTCCCCCCTCCCCATGGGGTCCCAGGGTTGTTGGACATATTTTTCAAGGGCAGATTCGGAATCTGCAACCCCCAAAACCCCTGTATAAAAATTTTGATAAGTTTTCATGAATTCAAACAATTTTTATAAATTATGGGAAATGATGCACTTCTAGATGCACTTTTGTCTGCCGACAAGGTACTGTATGTAGACTTTTTTACTCAGACTTCTCCGAATACAATGCCGAAAACCGCATCTTGATCGGTGCTGTAGAAAAATATTTAGTTATTCTTGATGATTTTGGTCTATAAAGCCGGACTATAAGGGCTCATTAATATAGTGTATAATAATTTATTTTTGCCTCTTATCATTCAAATAGATTTTAAATGGCGTAAGTGTAGTAAAGGAAAATGCAGCTACAGTCAACTCCCGACTAAATGGGATCGGTTTATACGGGTTGCGGCTCAAACGGGATCGTCAAACGGGCCGAGAGACGAGAGAGGTGGTGGGGCGAGAAGTGAAAAGAAAAAATTTGGGGGACAGGAGGGCGGGGCGGCCTTGTAGCAAACGAATAACGACTAACACGAAACTGATGCTACTGCAATCACGAGTAGCAGTTACTAAGTAGCAGTTGTGTTATTGACAAAACATCTCTAGCCGAAAGTGACACACGGCACAGCTCTGAGTTACGTCGAAGGCTTTCTTGACTATTTAGACGGTCAAGGTGATGCATTATTATGTGACAAGCTCATGTTACGAAAAATAAGTTCCAAAATTTTGAAAAAGGAAGCAAACGCGAATAAACAAAAACCTCTGACGGACTATTTTAATCGTGTTTGAACATTGTAAATAATATATTGCTGTACTGCTATTTCAATCTAAAAATGCAGTGTTTGTAGTTTTTTATACGTTTTAGGAGTGATTAAAGGTACAGTATATCCATTATGTTTATAACTCTTGCATAATACCTTGTATTTGTGCCCTATACTATAACGAATTGCTTTAACCGGGATTTCACATTATCCGTGAGTGTCTTGACGGTAATTATCCCGGATAATCGGGAGTTGACTGTATATGATAATTTTAACACGGTATAAAAAACTAACATTTATTACTAGTGTACTTTTATTGCTTGAAGTTTACCTTCAACTCTTTATTTCAGTTTTTCTCACATTATATAAAACAAGTTACAAATATATACACCCACAGTAAAATAAAATCTACGTAACCGGATTCATTGCGCCCTGAGTGTCAATAGAACTAATTTAGTCCTAGTAGAACTAATTAAAACCCTTTTTATCGGACAAAATCTAGATGGCTGTCCGCTTAATTGCAAACGTACTAAAATACCATACAGTACAAAATGTTCGACCATTATAAACCTGAAAATACTGTACATAATATTTTATTTTGATTTCTGAGGTTTTATTGTATTTTAAAAGAAAGTGTTAGTTTTATTTTTTATACACTCTCTGGAAAAGGTATTATGACAGTAAAGCAAACGTGTGACAAATAAAATTGAATGTAGTTATTTTGCATGAATTTTGGATGTAAATCATCAGAAAACAACCAATGGCTAATCTTTATCAGTCATAAAAAATAACATGTTTTCAAATAGATTTTTTTTTTTAAACTTCCAAAGATGTATAAATTATCAATTTAACTCGCTAATGAAAGGGTTAAACTACAACGAATTATTATCAATTCCTAATTAGTTTACGGGCTATAGAAAGTGAAAGTTGCATGAAGATGCGAAGATACAATCCTAACATCTATTAATCATTTTATCTTGGGGATACACTCCTGACATGGGGAAATTTTTTTCAAGATGGCCACCATGCCATTTAAATCAAGCAATAGAACATCCTTAGGAAAAAGCCATATATCTCAGAAACCACACATTGTAATCAAAAATTTAAAAACATGTTATTTATTAAAAGGATAGCGATTTAAAAAAATCTTAGAACATACCTGCCAAGCTATAGTGAGATCTCCAATTTTTCCTCCACCACCCCCAATATTTGTAGGTGCACGATGAGGTTTATCTGGCGGTGTATTGTATTGTGGAGACGGGGAAGAATGAATTCCATAACCATGAACATTAGCAGCTGCAACACGGAACTCATACGTCGACCATGGAATTAAAACATTCTCTAATGATGCTTCTTTCCTTCCATTGTAACGATCTATTTCCTTAGCTTGAATATCTGTAATAAAGTTACTCAACACAATGACTTAGGAAATTATCAAAACAAAGCTACAAGCAGTAAAAGAATATACAGGTTGTAAAAAAAGTCTGGAAACGGTTTAATATTTCGTATCTAAAGAAAATTTGAAGGTAGATGTGATTGAGGAACCTACTCTATGTAAAAATACAGTTTTATTAAGATTTCAAAAAATTTATCCGCCATCTTGGATTCGCCATTTTGAATGAAACTTCGTTTTTTTAAAATGGGAAAGTGGTCATGTGATACATCATTTCGATGTAGAACTTCAAGATTAAACCAACGGTGAAATTTGCACATCCATATATTAGTAAATTACGTTTCAAACTAGGCCTAGTTTTGTTAGCAGTAGTGTATTTGGAACATAAAAACTGTTTTTTTCAAAATAAGAAATTTAAAATTGATAAATGTTTTTATACAGTTCTGTTTAGAACTAAATTACGAAACTTTTTTCCGCTTACGAAAAAATTACAAAAAATGTTTATTACTTGTTATGTAGACCTAAAGTTGAACTTTTTCCTTTCGTTACTGAACATCTTTTGATCTTGAGCTAATAACTTTTACAATTTTACATCAATAAATTTTTTAATTGCATATATGAATTCTTTGAACCTTTCTCTACAAAAAAGGTACAGAACACTTTTGGATTTTCATAGAATTACTATTTTTGGCTAATTTGTTAAAATATGCTTGCAAAACACTAAAAACCGGCTGGCCAATTTGAGCTATAACCAGAGCATTAGTAGGATTAAACAGTCACCTACTTATAACTAATCGACTAAATTAAGCAGGAGTTATGAGGTTAGTATAATAAACATACGTTCAGAAATATTAAACCAAGTGCTATTCCAATTAGTCCGGCCAGCCACGGTGTATTGTAATATTGGGCGGCCATTTGATGCTCCGTCTGTCCACTGAATTATAGCTGAATTTTTTGACACTTCAGCGACTTGAACACCACCTGAAATAATAAATCAAATTCTGAAATTTTAGTTTTATTCTAGTTTAAACAATACATAGAAATTAGCATCGCGTTGGACACCATTTTGTCCAGAGTTTGACATTACTTGAAATCGTTAATGTCCTTGCCTGTCTGGCTGAGCAGCTCGTGAAGCGAATGACATACTAAACCATTTATTTTTTTCCGTAACTGGAACTGGATTTGACATTATTTGGAACCGTTAATGTCCTTGCCTGTCTGGCTGAGCAGATCGTGAAGCGAATGACATACTAAACCATTTAATTGTTTCCGTAATGGGAACTGGGTTTGACATTATTTGGAACCGTTAATGCCCTTGCCTGTCTGGCTGTGCAGCTCGTGAAGCGAATGACATACTAAACCATTTATTTGTTTCCGTAACAGGAACTGGGTTTGACATTATTTGGAACCGTTAATGTCCTTGCCTGTCTGGCATTGCAGCTGGTGAAGCGAATGACATACTAAACCATTTATTTGTTTCCATAACGGGAACTGGGTTTGACATTATTTGGAACCGTTAATGCCCTTGCCTGTCTGGCTGAGCAGATCGTGAAGCGAATGACATACTAAACCATTTATTTGTTTCCGTAATGGGAACTGGGTTTGACATTATTTGGAACCGTTAATGCCCTTGCCTGTTTCTGTGCAGCTCGTGAAGCGAATGACATACTAAACCATTTATTTGTTTCCGTAACGGGAACTGGGTTTGACATTATTTGGAACCGTTAATGTCCTTGCCTGTCTGGCTGAGCAGCTCGTGAAGCGAATGACATACTAAACCATTTATTTGTTTCCGTAATGGGAACTGGGTTTGACATTATTTGGAACCGTTAATGTCCTTGCCTGTCTGGCATTGCAGCTCGTGAAGCGAATGACATACTAAACCATTTATTTGTTTCCGTAACGGGAACTGGGTTTGACATTATTTGGAACCGTTAATGTCCTTGCCTGT
>JAGFPH010003736.1:91067-106803 GCA_018207615.1 Philaenus spumarius
TTATTTGGAACCGTTAATGTCCTTGCCTGTCTGGCATTGCAGCTCGTAAAGCGAATGACATACTAAACCATTTATTTGTTTCCGTAACGGGATCTCGGTTTGACATTATTTGGAACCGTTTATGTCCTTGACAGTCTGGCATTGCAGCTCGTAAAGCGAATGACATACCAAACCATTTATTTGTTTCCGTAACAAGAGCTGGGGTTGCAATGGCAACGAGAGATTGTGAATGGCGCGTTATCCAACAAGGCAGAACACATCTCAGACTATGAAGATGAGCAAGCAGAAGTTACTGAGGACCAAGCAGTTCCAACATCTGCTGAGGCATTGCATCACCTACAGGAATTACGTTGGTATGTCGAACGACAAACTAATATAAGTGATACTCATTTTCAAGCTCTCAATATTCTGCACGAGTTTACAACATCACGAAAGTTCAACTCATCCGAGCAAACAGTATTTTTAAATGATAGTGCAATACACTTTTATGGAAAACAGTTATTTTAAATTGTAAATACATATACTGTAATTACTGTACAGTAGCTTCTAATGGCCAATAAAAAAGGGGTTAGAATATTTTTGTTTTGTTTTATTCTGAATTATATTTTTTTTTTATTTGAAGTTTTGAGTAATTAAATTTTTCCATCAGCTTTGAATTACCCGAAGTCTACTGTACACGGTTTCTTCACACAGGTAGAGACCAAGTACTGAACACGTTAAGTACAATATTTATATAACTTTAAAATGTTTAACTCAAAATATACCTGGGGGTCCAGGCGGGCCCTCAATAACTATGGAGGTTTTCGTGGAAATTCTCCCCACTGCACTTTTAACAATGCATTCGTAGTCACCAGCTTCTGCAAAGGTAGCATTATGAATAGTGAGGGTCCCTCCATCTACTTTCTGAAATCAAAACAATGTTTTAAGTTTTACTAAGGATGAACTTACACCAACAAAAATTGTTCTTACAAATTTTCAATACTATTTATGATCTACTTGAGGTTCATGTTTTCATTGTGTAGATACAAATATAAAAGTTTTACTGAACTCTAAAAGAAACATAGAACTTTGTATATCATATGAATTACTGGAACAATCTGTTTTTGTTTAAATTTTCTCAGTAACTAGTTTTTGTCAAATCACTTTTATAATCTATATACTGTATGTGTAGTATACAGGGTGTCAATTAAGTCTGGGACCGGTTTAATATTTCGTATATAAGGAAAATGTGAAGGTAGATGCGATTGAGGAACCTACTCTATGTAAAAATACTATGTTATTAAGACATAAAAAAATTATTCCGCCATCTTGGATCCGCCATTTTGAATGTAACTTTGTATTTTTTAAATAGGAAGGTGGTCATGTGATACATCATTTCGATGTATAATTTCAAGAAAAAACCAACAGTGAAATTTGCAACATCCATATTTTTAACGGATTAAAAATAGCGGCCAAAAAACAATGAAATCGTGTTTTCCGATTTTGCCCCATTTTGCTGTACTATTTTTGTTTTAATATTAATTATTCTTCTTTTTGGATTCAGAATTAAATAAGCTTTCAAATGATATGCCACCCAACGATATTTGGGAGTATTTAAAATTTTTGAGTTACAGCTATTTTGATTTTTTCAAAATTGATTTCGAGTGGTTCAACCAAATATCGTTGTGCGGCATATAAAGCAATAGCGCTAACAAAATGCATATTTTTATTTGTTGCAAACCGGTCCGGGTTACCCGGAGATCCCACTTAACGAGGCTGTACTGTACTTATTTTTTAACATTTTTGGTGTGGCCTCCACAGTGTTGCAACGTTAGGTCTAGGGGTAGAATTTAAAAATCTGATAGTTGTGGAGTTCTAGATTGAATTTAAATCTAGACTGAAAATGCCCTGCTAGGTTTGGGTTTTGTCTAGCGGATTTTGAATTGAGATGGTAAACTAGTTTTAATACCTGTCTTTTCATACAAGGAGGTTCTACAACACAAGAACGTTTGTTGCAAGCAGGCAATTATTTTTTTAAATTTTATAAATAAAAATGTATACATAGTGTTATTCTTAAATTTACTTATTTTATTGTGTAAAGAAAATATAGCTATAATAGCATACATACAAATTATGATACTACATACTATGATTATATTGTAGTAGGTCTACAGAATTACAAATTTTTTAAGCCGAAAATCTTTGTATTTAATAACATTGCCTGTCCAATAATTTACAAAGTTCATTCAAAATTCATAGTTTTTTGTTTTTTCCAAGTTGTTGAAAGGAAATTTTGTGCCTTTGCTAGAAATATTGCATGGTGAAGTCATGAAGGTTCCATTCCAAATTTACAAGACTTTTCATCCCCAGACTTTTGGAGGAATATGATTGCAGGCTTTGCACAGATAATTCAGTAATAATCTGACTCAACTGGAGAATTTGCAAACTTCTTTTTAACTTCCCGCTAAGAAAATTTAAAATTTTCTAAAATCGGGAAGTTATTGGTTTTACCCCGTTTTTCGAAAATCGAGTATTCATCAGATCTCGTCGTTTTGAGGTCCTAGGAATCTTCCCTGACCACTCCCGAGAGGGTGTCACCCTGTCTGTATGTATGTGTGTGTGTATGTAAGTATGTGACCAGCTTATAACTTTTGAACGGCTTAACCGATTGGATCCTACCAAACGGCGTTCTAAAGAGTTCCATCAAACTTAAATTTCCTGAAAATTTCAACTAATTCGGACCGGTAGGTTCTGAGAAATTTCGAAAAAACTAAGAAATAAAAAATTTTCAAATCAGGTTTTTTTGGAATAACTTTTAAACGGCTTTACCGATCAATTCCAAAATCTAATCAGCTTTTAACCTTGAAAAGCGACGTCGATCGCTACCAGTCCGGTCAAAATCGGTTAATTCGTTCGTGAGATATCGTGAACAAAAGAAAATAAAAAAAAGTGTTTTTTCTCAATTTCTCCGAAATTTTTTATCAGAAAAATTTTTGTTGTCGATTCTTTCAATGGACTCGAAAAACTGCATCGATTGCCGCAAATCGCATGAAAATCGGTTGATTCATTCACGAGATATCATGAACGAAAGAAAATAAAAAAAGTGTTTTTCCTCAATTTCTCCGAAACTTTTCATCTGAAAAATTTTTGTTGTTGATTCTTTCAATGGACTTAAAAAACTGCATCGATTGCCGCAAATCGCATAAAAATCGGTTGATTCATTCAAAAGTTATGGCAGTTCAAAATTTCCAAAAATAGTGTTTGTTGTAATTAAACTTAGCGGGAAGTTACATGGATGGCCTTTAGGGTCAACCGTTTTCCAAATTTTTTTAACCGAATTCGATTCAGTAAGATGAAATAGTTTATACGTTGAGCTACCACACACAGATACACCAGATGCATAGAATAACATTTTGTTTATTTATTGCCTATCCTTCTTCAGAATTAAATTCGTGTTTTTGTTTTCGGTCAGTCACTATGGACATAGCATAAAGTTAGGAACAAAGATATATTCTACAATAACTTAGAATACAACCCGAATCCTTACCAAATGTGTGTTAGTTTCAAGATTATTATGAGTGATGCGAAGTCCATTATGTGTCCAGATGTAAGCGACATCGAGGAAGTCTTCTGAAACTGCTTGACACTGAAGCCATAAATCTTGCATTATAGACGTCGACATTCTTGGAACCAAGGAAGATACTAAGCTTGGACCACCTGTTACAGAAAAATAATAATAATCATCGTCATTACAATCAAAGTGAATAAATAGGGTTGTGGCCATGAACGAGAATTTATTTAAATCACATACAGTTCGAAATTAAAACGTGCACTGCTCGGAAATGTCCGGAATCTTTTGAGAACATTAATAAACTATTAGAATGACTAAACGCTTGACTAGTTCTATTCAGGAATGTCTGGAACACTCACATTCGTTACCTGTTAGGTAAATAAGCTACTTTTTGGTTACTTCATTCCCGACATCCTAAATAATCGAGTATTTCGTTACTTTTAGACATCTGCTGATTACAATTAGGCTATTTTCATGAAATAATGGTGTTAAAAGGTGAAAATTAAACAGTGAATATCCGCGAAATAAAGCAACCCCAAACAATGGTGTTACCACGACTAATGTTACCTGGTGCGGACAGTCTTTTGTCATCCCCTCCCTTCTCGCATCATCCGCACTCCTACCAAATAGTTACTCCCCTCACCCCTCTAAATTTATAAGGAATGTTTGCATTATTTTCTCAATATAAAAAAAATGAAAGATAGATCATATTTTAAATGCATTTCTTAAATTTTACACAACATCAACAACTTTGATAGGATCATATCTATAAGACTTAAAACTTGAAATAAAACTCCACACTTTGAACATCTTTTGTATTTACAAAAACCTTGAATTGTTATAAACAATTAGTTTTGGAAGTCGTTTATACTGTATTTATTGGGATTAGTATTCAAATAAATATTAATAATTATTGTTATTAAATTTCAAATATTAAGTTTATTTACTAAAATATTGACATTAAGAATATACAATATTGCAAGTATTTTATTATCAAGTGTTGTTTTTAAAGACAATGCTAGCGGTTTAACACCTATTTCTTGTAAAATAATAGCGATTGAGTTATAGTTCCTGCAACTGTTGCAAACTGATTTGGAAAGTTTTATGTTAATGAAACAGATTTCAGTTTCAGCATGGTAAAAAATGCTCTTAGAGGGTGTCCAAGTTAAAAGAATTCAATTCTAAAATTTAAGGCTTGAATTCCAAAAAATTAAGGCTTATATTGACAAGCTACTAACACAGTAATTGGGAATAAACTAATGAAAAAGTAAACATTACACGTTACAAATTAAAAACAAAGTACTTTATTGTTTCCTCTCTTTCACTCTTCCGATATGTGTACATTATATATCAGAATTTGTTAAACATACAATGGCGAATGCCAGTGAAAGAAATTAACGGCCGAACATAATTGGCGCAAATTTTATTAAATAATGCCATTAAACGTCATTTAAGTACCACAGTGAATGTCCGCGAAATAAATTGACGCCCAAATACAATGTGTGACCGTTTTTAACGGAAAACCGATGTTAAAATATTATCGAACATACAATAGTGAATGCCAGTGTTCGAAAGAAATTAACGGCCGAAGATAATTAGCGCAAATTTTATTAAATAATGCCTTTAAAACGTCATCTAAGTACCACAGTGAATGTCCGCGAAATAAATTGACGCCCGAATACAATATGTGACTGATTTAACGGAACGAAACGAAACTGGAACAGTTGTGTTTGGAACATCTGTAGATATCGCCGATAGCGGCAGGAAATATCGTGTCCTGCCAAAGTCGATGTTTGCAATGCAGTTTTTAAACAAAAACTTAGTTTTTTTTATTTATTTTCGGTAAAATTCCCGACGGCCAAAAAAATTCAAGCATAATTCCCGATATTTTCCCGGATAAAAAAATTCAAGCACAATTCCCGATCTTCCCAATTTTCAAGGGTGCTGGACACCCTGTCTTATTATGTTCCTAGTAGCTACGCAAATTTTAATTCCCGACAGCTTTCAAGCTTCAATTCAGAATTTCGAGCATTATTCACATTTTCCCGACACCAAAAATTCAAGTTCCGGACATCCTGGTTAAACATATTTTTTTTTTTCAATTTCTAAACAGTTAAACCACTCTCCACCCGAAGCTTAAACAGTTTCACTGTACGAATATTATTTGGTTACCACTTTGAAACCCGAGATCTCAATATGCAATTAAAAACCACTGTAAATTCAGATGTAATTGATATCACGATATAAGAAAATACTTACGTAGAATTATCAGCCGCCCATGGCTTTCGTCTGTGCCGTATTGGTTTTGTGCGTAGCAAGAATAGACACCTTCGTCATCTCTGGAAACTGGGCTGATTATAAGGTTTCCGCTATCCAGGATTCGCCGCCTACCTCCTGACCCTAATTAGAACAAAATATTGGAATCAGGTCAAATTTATTAACAGTAAAATGTATTTATTACCTTTCATTTTGTTTTATTGTTTAGACATGAACACTAGAAGAAAAATAAACAAACAAAAAAGTGGTGGACATCGTGGTTTATGCATAACTGTAAAATGTAGCAAGTGGGGCAGTCAGTGAGGCGCCTAAAATGTGCAGGCCCAATGACAAGTCATCCACATACTGTGTGTACAATAGTTAAAATACAGTATTATAAAATTATTTTATCATCGAAGTGACAATAAATAATAATGATATTAATGAAGTATTTCTGTGCACATTATTTCAATAGAAATAAAAATTATAACAGAAATAATTTTGATAAATCGAAGTTGGCAGGTTCATTTTAAAACACAATGAGCAATAAGGCATGTCGCACACTGGATCCGCTCCGTTCCGTCCGCTCCGTCCTTTCCGCAAAAAATCGAAAACCATGTAATCAAATGTGGAACTGCACATAGCATCCGCTCCGTCCGCTTCCGCCACTTTTCGAAGAGCGAGCGATTTTTGGCGGAAGGTCGGAAGGCCGGAAGCGCCGCGCATGTGCAGTGTACAGATAGAAAGAGTTGTATTGTGCAATTGAATACTTTCCCTTGGATTTCGAATTAGTGAGTTTCTACTGTATTATTTAGTATCATTTGAGTTTAAGAAAACATTTATTTTTAAATGAAATAATTGGACAACATACTATACATCAAATACCAAACAATTTAGGTGTTCTAGACAATTACCATGAAATTATGTTTTCAGTTTTTGTTTATATCGCTGTTATCCCTGACCTATAGAAATGAAAAAAAAAAACATTTTGTTTGTCATTAAAAAAGAAAAATATTTTATCTATTTTTTTTGCAAATTTAACAGTTTTTGAGAGATTCCACAGTAAACATTTTGTATGGCTACCATTTTGAAAGTAATAAAAATAAAGTCTTTATGTTTGGTACACTTCTAACAGTACCATACAAAATTTGAACTCCTTGTCTTATCTATTTCTTAGTGAGTTTTTATAAAAAAACAAAATGGCCGATTGTGACTAAATAAGCAGCAAAAGAGTTGCTGAACATTTTTCATTTATTTTAATGCATAGAATATGATTCTGTATTGCGAGCTAAGACTTTTTGACACCCTTACTACTCCCATAGTCATAAGAAATATTTTATAAATTAACTTAATGCAAACACCAGAAAACTATAAACTGAAAAAATTATGGTTTTCAATTTACTTATAACATGGTTTTCAATTAAGTTTTAAAACGAAGTTATTACTCTATGATGTGGGTTCTTATCTCAACTTAAGGTCACAGCCAACCGCTCTTCTGGTGATATGCTTCTTCTAAAGTTTGTATGACGTTTTTGAATTGTAGGTTCTATGATGTGTAATAGCTCTATAAACTTTATCTCTATAAACGAAAATATCGAAAATATCTTTGATTGTCATTTTTCAATCTTGAAAATAGCGTATGATACTCGCCCTCAATAGCCCGTGCGGCATTAATACTGTGCACCCACAATCTTCTTTTTTCCTTGATACTTGATCATCCTCTTCTGCAGCTATTGCCAATGCTATTACAGCAGTTTCTTCGTCGCTACTGCTGGAACTCATAATCACACAATGGAAAAAGCCGACACAAACAATTTACATGCGAACAATGACAGTCTAATGGCGGTTGGCGCTAAATATTAACGATAAAATTGAGCGGACCGGACGGAACGAGCGGATGCAGTGTGTGAGAAAACTGCCGGAACTGAGCGGAGCGGATCCAGTGTGCGAAAAGCCTAAGACATTTTTTGGCATAAACTCCTGCCAGTTTTCCATAATAACAGCTGCTTCCTTGTGGATCCATGTTGGACCTGTTTTAATACATAGGTTTAATACCTGTCCTTATCGGTTCTCTATGGATCTAACACTGTGATTCGATGTTTACATGACCGGAATCTCATTGGCTGTTCTATTTAGAGCACATGCCATTACACGCACCCGATCACGTCTTTTGTAGTTTTATTTTCTATCACTTTTAGAACTTTTAAGGGGAGCTGAACAAAAAAAAATAAAAATAAATTTTATTGTAATTTTGGTTTCCTTGGTTATTTCTGAAAATGAAAATATATAACACTTGATATAAATAATTTACTAAAACGGCGAAAAAAATTCATAAATCAGTACATTCAGATTTTTTAAACATTGCTTGCAACACGGTGGGAGTTATTACAGTGTAACTATCCTTTTTTTGTTCTTTTCAAGTTTCAATTTTGGCAATATAGTATTACTAGAAGTGGCTTATGGGTTTAGCAGACAGCTGGAATGTGTTTGTTTACTATCATAAACTTCATGGTTATGTGTTTTAGTAGGCTTATACATTGAAGAACTAGTTTGATATTATTATTTATTTATAACGAATCTTTAGTGTGTTATATTATTGTGTCTGTGTTCAGTATGGGCAGGGAAAAACCTACATTCAAGAGAAGGAAGTTTCAGGGTAATAGGTATTAAAATGTGAATGTTTATCAACAGACTGGAATTGAGAATGACGCCTAGGCCCAACTCAGAACTTATAAATGTGGCTTTAGCACCTAGGCCTACACCACCCAGCGCTTCTAGGAAAAAATTATGCATAGTAAATGACAGTAATGATTACTCTGAGTTTGAAGGAAACTCAAGAAACATTGTTATTAGTTTTGAAATATTACATAACCTATTTCAATATTACTGTCCTGGAGGCTTTTGAGATAAAATATTTATAAATGAAAAGTTAGCCTACTTTTGCTTGCGATTTCTGAACATTTGTGTTTTTTCCGGTAAAGGTGCATGTTTCTCAGGAACTAATGAAGATATCTTGTTGAAACTTTTATCCAATATTTCTGACATAGGTACCAATATGTGGAACTAGAATTATTATATTGTAAAAATAAAAAAAAAATAAAAAAATAATAATTTTTATACCAAGTAAAGATATATATTTTTTTAAATCATAATTTCTTAAATACTGACCATACAAAAAAAAATTAGTTCTAGGTACTCTCCAGGCATGCATAATAACTGAGTAAAAATTTGAAACCTGTAGGTATAACCGTTTTCGAGAACAGTGTACCCGAACTTAGCAAATTTAACATGGGCTCATATGGACCGTTCAGCTCCCCTTAATACGTTATGAGCCCCACTTTTACATAACCTAAATATATATAGCACAAAACTATTCACTCTTTTTTTAAATTATATCTTTAGGGTGCTAGGTTCAGTCACCCACTTTCTCTATTTATGGTGTTAAATTTAAATGTGATAGCTCAGCTGTTATATCATAATATTACTACAAATGTACATTTGTTCTTAAATTCTAATTGATCATACCATTGTCAGGGATATATTGGTAAATACCAACATTCCAAAGACTTAATTAAATAATAATATTAATAATAAAACAAATTAAAATATTCAAACCCAGTCATTTGTGTTAGAAAATTTTTCCTCTAATTAAAACACAAGCGGTTATTTTATGTTACTTTTCACAAAGATATGGCAAACCAAGCAGAATTGCATGGGAACGAAATTGCTCTACATGACAAATACAACAGGAATAGACAAAAAGAAATCTAAAGCCAATCAAAAGATAAAGGTCGGACATTTAGCCAATAAGAACACGATTTTCAAACGGAAACGGAAGCAAAGAGAGGGAAATGTGCATGAAGATAGAGGTCTTCTAATAACTCTGGAACGATCAACACCTAAAGATACCTTCTCAGCATAACTACGTTCAATTTTACCTCAAATATAGAAATCAGCTATAAAGAATATCCATGGAAGAAATTAACGCCCAAACATAATTAGCAGTAACTTAATTTTATGAAATATCGGCGTTAAGACGTAACTTAATGTACCACAGTGAGTTTTCACGAAAGATAACGAAACCCGAATACAATTAGGAAAAATGTATGAAATATCAGTGATAAAACATAATTTAAGTACCACAGTGTATGTCTGCAAAAAAATCGATGGCCGAATACAATTTGTGCCAATTTTATGAACTACCATTGTTGAAATATTATTTAAAATAAAATGACGAATGTCCGCAAAATAATATGACGTCCGAATATTATTAGCGCTAATTTTATAAAACGCCGGCGTTAAAACTTAATTTAAATTACAACGGCTAAGGTCCACGAAAATGTTATTTAGATGACACTTGAAAAATTCGGAAAAAGTGGAAATTAAACGTCGCTATTTTTGGGAATGAATAAAAAGTAAAACAAAGGCATTCCATCGGGTAACGAAAATCATAAAAATGTCCAAAATGATTTACCCGACTTAAAACAAATAGAATTATTTAAATATTTAACAAATTACTTTAAATACTTTTGTTACCGATCTATAAAGATTGTTATTTTTCATCACAGTGGACACCCTAATTCTATAAATAGACACGATAACAAACGAATCCATAAGTGGTTGACCTTGAGCCTACTTGACTTCTTGTGTACAAATAACAGCCTACGCATGAATGAAAATAAAACAAGAAGCGTTTACTTAACAAAGGAAACAATTAATTGCCTAAAACATTTTACTGGGGAAAATGTCTACGTACATCAAATTAAGAATGTTTAACATTTTTCCCTACTGATATTTATTGTTAAATGCTGAATTGAATTAAAATACAGAGAATGCGATTGCAAATACCGGAGATTACATTCACGGAATCTTCGTCGAGGAGTCCGTCCTGAATACGAGAACGGGCAGGCCTGACAATTGAGTATCTCTTGGTATCGGTATCGAGTTTCGGCTATCGATTCCCGATACCGATACCAAAGCTAAAGTATCGGTGGTATCGAGAATTGGTATCGAGAATCGACCCATCCCTAAACAATACTAATTAAAAAATACAGAATGCATTACAAGAAGATTTTCTCATATATAAATATCTATACATAAAGGTCTACCATACAAAGTATTTGTAATATTACATGAGTTGCTGTAACATTTTACATTTTCTGTATTTTGTATACACAAAAGTCAGAAAATGTCTAAATAAACAATTGTACAAATAATATAGGGGTTTAAAGACACATTTTAATGTATTCTTGATCAAAGTTATGTAAGTGTTATCTGATGATGTTGCTATGAAAAGAGAAACAACTGTACTGTTACTATAAACTATTAAGAATTCACAAGTCAGCCTGATATACAGGGTGACAATTAAGTCTTCGGACGGTTTAATATTTCTTATATAAGGCAAATTTTAAGGTAGATGTGATTGAGGTACCTACTCTATGTAAAAGTACTATTTTATTAGGATTTCAAAAAATGTATCCGCCATCTTGGATCCGCCATTTTGAATGTAACTTTGTTTTTTTTAAATAGGAAGGTGGTCATGTGATACATCATTTCGATGTAGAATTTCAAGACAAAACCAACGGTGAAATTTTCACATCCATATCTTTAAACGTTTAAATTTTCCGATTCTGCCCCATTTTGCTGTACTATTTAAAAAAAATATTAATTATTATTCTTTTTGGATTCAGAATTAAATAAGCTTTCAAATGATATGCCACACAACGATATTTGGTTAAACCACTCGAAATCAATTATTATAAAAAAATGAAAATGGCTGTAACTGAAAAACTTTAAATACTCCCAAATATCGTTGTTTTTTTTGTTTTTTGTTTTTGTTTTCCAAATAAGCACATCATTTAAAAGCTTATTTTATTCTAAAGTCTAAAAAGAATAATAATTAATATTAAAACAATAATAGTACAGCAAAATGGGGCAAAATCGGAAAAAAACGATTTTTTTGTTTTTTGGCTACCATTTTTAAACCGTTAAAGATATGGATGTGCAAATTTCACCGTTGGTTTTTTCTTGAAATTCTACATCGAAATGGTGTATCACATGACCACCTTCCTATTTAAAAAAACAAAGTTACATTCAAAATGGCGGATCCAAGATGGCGGATAATTTTTTTGAAATCTTTATAAAATAGTATTTTTACACAGAGTAGGTTCCTCAATCACATCTTACTTAAAATGTGCCTTATATACGAAATATTAAACCGCCTGAAGACTTAATTGTCACCCCGTATAACTGAAGAACATGCCAGGCTGAAGACATGATTGATACCTGCGATACCTGTGGAAGGTGTTTAAAGATTCTACACTGAAAAATGCACGTTTCACAAATTCATTACTGTTTGATAACTTATTGATTCTAGGATTGAAGGCTATGGGTTGGACAGAATTTCACAATCAGACTGTACATGTACAATAGAACAACCCAAACCATCTGATGATAACAGTTTTTTTTTTTTAATTACTCACCTAAAGCTAAACCATCTTTTTTCCAAGTAAATGTAGGTCGAGGAGCTGCTTCTGGACTGCATATAATGGTTACATTCCCACCTTCAGCTGCATAAGTTTCTGGCTCTAAGGGCCTTTTCTTGAACGAGGGTTTAAGTGCTAAAAATACATAACATATTTAATTAAGTACAAGAAATATCGCTACCTAATTACAAGGGTCATAAAATAAACACAGTAGATTCACGTTATAGTAGATTCTTGATTGATTGGTCCTGCATCGTTCGATTAGATTTTTTGGTACAGAAAGCCTATTTAAACCCCGCATTCATCGTTCTTTGATCGATTGTTTTTCCAATCATTAAAAAATGTGGGTTCCATAATAATTTTTTTTCCCAGAACAATTATAGTCCAAGCAGTCATTTCCCCACTTTAACACGTTGTTTATTTACAACTTGCCTACATCGTTAAGGAATGGGGCCAACGCAGGGCAATAAAAACAGGTACACTAAAACTCCAACTATCCGAATTCCAACGATCCGAATCGCTTTCAGAATTTCAGTAAAAAAAATTAAGACGGGAACGTACTGCGATTTGTAAAATAATGATTCCGTCTACGTGCGCTATTGAACATAGGTTTAAAATTGGCGTGCGAAGCATGCAACACTCTGCGTTTTTTTGCAAATTCTCCGAATAGGGTTGGCGTGCGAAGCACACAATGTATTGTGTATTGAAAATACTCCTAATACGGGGATTGGCGTGCGAAGCACGCAATGCACTGTGCGTCGGCCGCTTCTCATAGTGTTCAGTGTCAAGCTCACATGTGCGTCCTTAGTAGTGAACGTGTTAACGCGATGATAGTACTCAAACGTTAACTAAAATGTGTATACGCGACCGTGGTACTGCGGCTAGTTTACTCCAGTCCCAAAAAGGTTAAAGTAGACCCTTTTTCGGGAAAAAATCCTACTGTCCGAATTTTTTATTATATCCGCATGGGGTTCGGTCCCAATTGATTCGGATAACTGAAGTTCTACTGTAAAATAATTGGACTGCCTATTGTTGATTTATTAATGACTTGTCAGAAGGATGAAAACAAGTGGAATGAAAAGAAAAGATTTTATGTCTAAAAATGCAGACACCAATCGGTTTCCCGCTTTATCTCGGAACTAATAAATAACCTTGGATAATAACGTCAGAGTAATAAAATAACAGCTTGTTTCCCGTTAAAGATTTTATGGCTGTATATAGATGGTCACGTGAGCTTCAGATTTATTATAGAGAACCTCTATTAAAATTTGCCGGTCACAATCTGGATACAATTAAGCTGATCGAACAGTTACTGGGATGGCATTGAGGAGCTGCTCTGCCGGTTTTCTATCCCATTGGCCAATATTCCGGAGCAGGTTCAATGCCGAAGATGATAGTGTGGGGTTGGTGATCTTGTGTCATGTAGCAACTCTATTCTACCTGTGGGTGAAGGCCTGAAGGAACAGGATCTAAATTGATGTCGCCGACCCTAGGACAGGCTGAAAGTGGCAAGGTTCCTTACAATTTTGACAAACTTATAGGCTGTTGTAAGTAAGAACAGGTTAAGATGAAAACAATGTATTCTTAGTTGTTAATTAAAGTTGATATTTCTTTTTTGATGTAGAAAAAATAACATACTTATATAATCTGTTAAACAAAAATGATACGCAAAATCACAAAATCCGGTAATTTCAATAAATAGATTACGAGTTATAAATATTTAAAAAATCATAAATACCAATTGTGCATAAAATTAAAAATAAGTTAAAGTAAGAAATTTGAAATATGACCCTAGATCGTAAATAATGTATGAAAACATAAAAGCAATTGTGAGGTAAGCTTTATTTAATGAGAATTAAGCTTTATTTGCTTTTTAAAAGCAAAGCTTTATTTAATGAAAATGGGTGATAAACGAAATTAGAAAATATTGGCAAACCCAAAAGGGTTACAACTTTGTCAAGAATACGAATTTTAAGAATCGGTAAAAAAGACTAAAAGTTAAAAATTGGAAAAGTCATAGATGAAAATTATCTGACAGTTCAGACGTGCATAATTACCGAATGGGGCATCGTAAGAATGTCATTAGAGTTGAATATATCTCCAGACATTACCAAAAACCATAATCCAATCACCGAAAGGAAATTTGTCTGGTAAAAAAAGAATTATAGAAAACTGATGAAAAGCTTACATTTTTTAAGGGAAGGCAAGACAATTCATGTCAGAAGAAGGTTGTACAGCAAATAACAGAAAGATACACTCATCCGAAACATAAGGTCTGCAAATAATTAAATTATGAACGAGCTAATTAAGATAAATGAAACTAATAAACTAAGTTGATACTAATAGGGGACAGGGAATTTAATTAGGAATCCGGAGAAAAAATAATGAACATATTTATAGAATAGAAAATAAAGAAATTAGTAAAACTAGTAAAGGGAAAAGTAGGTAAATTAAAAGTGCAAGTTGGCAAAACTTATCTCCCAGAACCGGAATTGAAAGAAAGATGGTAGGTACTTTGACACTCTTATTTTGGACACCATGCATTAAATGATTTAATGGGATGATAGTGATCGTGACCCATATAACAGCCAGAAAATGATCGTGACCCATTTTATCAGCCAGAAAATGTTAGCGACAATCCGTTTATCGATAGTGGTATTGAATTAAACTTAGATCAGCCTAGTACATCAGGTAAACAAAATAGGCCTAGGCCTACAACAAGACAAACTGGCTGGCCTGCCTTACATAGAAAGTCAAAATGTGTTTAATAGTAGTTCAACTGAGCCTGACACTGATCATGACATTTGGCAGAGAACAAATGAAGAAAGGCCCAATAATTTTGAACATGATTTTTCTTACAATGAAACATTTGGATCAAAACACTGTCTATCTATTGAATCAAAACCTATAGCATATTTCAATTTGTTTTTACAGAGGCATTTTTGTAATAGAAACAAATTGATATGCTAACCAGACTATTGAGGCATTATCAGAGAAAATGTCACCCTGTAGTAGTAAGCAAAACTAAATCCCAATAGGATTCATTGAAATGAGGGCGTTTATCACTGTTTCAATAAGGGTCTTATTAGTCTACCACAGATTGTCAAGCAACGTTTTGGTCCACAAAAATGTTTACTATAAACCAATTGCAATTCTTGCTTAGTTTTTTCCATATAGTTGACAATTGCAAACTTCCAAGAGCTAACTAAAAAGAATATGATCCTTCTCAAAAATTCAAACCCTTGATTGAATACTGTAATAGGCTATTTAGATTCTGTTATACAGCACACAAACATGTGTCAGTTAATGAATCCTTAATTGAAACAAAGTCAAACCCTTGATTGAATGCTGTAATAGGCTATTTAGATTCTGTTATAGAGCACACAAACATTTGTCACTTGATGAATCCTTAATTGAAACAAAAAGTCAAACCCTTGATTGAATG
>JAGFPH010003736.1:112289-124278 GCA_018207615.1 Philaenus spumarius
GTCCTCTTCGAGGTTACCTGCCATCTGAAGTAGGCCATATAGTTGACAGTCTACTGCATCACTAAATTAAACTAAGAATTGGTTCTTGTGTTGTGCCTTTATCTATTTTCTTCTCTAGTTTAAAATATTTTATCAATAAATTTCAAAAATAGCCCATATTTTGAATAAATCAGTAGTCTGAACCAGGGGTGCAGAAAATGTTTTAGAAAATGTTTTTAAAATTTTATTTAAAAATTTCAACAAAAAATAAAATAAAATTAATTTTATTAAAATTAAAATAAATTATATAATTTATAAAAACATTAACAGTAATTGAAACTTACAGGTTAAATACTCATTAAAATGATAATTTAACATTCATACAACTGAACAATAAATACTTCTAATGTACGCTTCAAAACTGGGATGCATCATCCACTTTGTACGATAAATATGACATCAATAGCTTTGAAAACTGGACACGGCCGTCAGCAGACTTAATTGCATCCGGCAAGCAGACACAGTAAATGATTTATTATATTTCATAGTCTGGTGCAAAGGTATGGCAAGAGTAGTACTACCTCTTCTAGTGCTTTTTGCACTTATGTTAGAGATATAGACAAACTTTTCTGCCAGGTAAGTCGGCACTCCAGTTTGTAGAATAGAATGTACCATCATCAGAGTATGATATGTCCGTAGTTCATTAAATTTTAAGATGTTAAGAGTTTTATAATAAAGAGAAACATGAGCATCGCGTTTTAAATAAAACGTATACAGTAATTCTGCTCCCGCTGCAATCTGTTAGCTAACACCACGTACATGTCACCGACTACGGTGTTACAGTAAGTAAAATATGGAAATATAAGAGATTTTACAAGGAGCACTCTGACGTGGAACGGCAAGAGATCTTGCTTTTTTTGTAGATATTGAAGTACTGCAATAAATAATGGTAGATATTTTGTTGTAGATACGTCTACAACAACGGACTGTTGACCACCTATTCAAGGTATTTATAGTATTATTACTAATTAGTCCAAGGCAACAAGATTAAAGTATAAAACAATTATTTTGAATACTAAAAACAAAAAATAACCTACGATACAAGATCATGATTAGAGTTGCGTCATACATTGCACTGGTAGAGGGGTAGTCGGCATTGAGATCACATGTTGGACTGTGTTAGTAGGTCAAGTTAAGACATCGTGTGACTAGTGGAGTTAGTGTTTTGTGATTTCTAGTTGATCAAATTGAAGCAAATAATAATAAAAATAAATAAATTGAAACATGCTATATGTCTTATTTTAATAAAATTCAAAATTTTCAAGCTTTTCCGAATCTCAATCAAACTTGGAGCATTTTTAGTACTCATTTTTTATTTTTTCAGCTCAAAAAGTTACAAATAATCTAAGAAATAATTGTTTAAAGTCAATATCATCTGAATTCCTTGAAAAAAGACTCATCAAGGTATACCTTATTAAAAGAACCTGCATTTCGGGTGCCTTTATTACAGCTTATACATATTTTATTGAAATGGATCTAAGAGAGTCTAATATTATATTAGGAAAATTTATTTACAAAATAAAAAAGCAAAAATGTATATGCAATTTGCAATTTTTTCGAAAACAATAAAAAAGGAAAAACAATCTATAATAACGATGGTAATATTAATATTTGCATTTGCTGACTTACTATCCAAATGCAACACATTCAAGACGGACATCTTTGCCGGCTATTGGAGCTTCAGGAAATGCCTTAGGAAAATTGTTGGGGAACTTGAGTTGTTGATAGTTTGCTGGAAAATAAACAACCCATTAGATTCTTAATTTAACAATATAGAAATATATTTATCAAGTTAATATAATATTTGCAGATGCAGGTAACTAAAACAATTGTAATATGTGCAAGTAAGTCCTTGAAAGCATATACAGTCCCTTTAACCCTCCTCATTATTTTTGTTACTGAAAATAAGTTAAAACAAACTTTGCATATATCTTGTGTTGCATAACAGGACAAATTTTTGGACATATCTGACACACTATGATTTTGGGGGGCTTAGGGGGTTAAGGGGGGCTAACAATTTAAAACATAAAGGTAGGTCATGTAATACACCATTAAAAAGCTTATTAAAAGATAAACACCATGCGCAACATACAACATACTTACAACATACTTACAACCGACTTATTCCTAATATTAACAAATTAATTGTTAAAAAGGCATGTTTTACCATGTGCAAACAATAAAATTTATTTGTTTGTGTTTGCCTTACTGGACTGGAATTATATTAATATAAATACCTTTTTGGAGTTTCTGCTCGCAGTCCTTTTTGGTCACAGTTTAAATGATGACGCGTTTCGCCTATTTTTCAGGCATTTTCGAATCATTAGTAATCATTTTAGTAATTGACGAGCATTATATATATGCTATAAAAACTTTGAATTAATGTGATTCGAAAATGCCTGAAAAATAGGCGAAACGCGTCATCATTTAAACTGTGACCAAAAAGGACTGCGAGCAGAAACTCCAAAAGGGTATTTATATTAATAAAATTTAACTCAAAGTACAATATTTTTTTACAATGGAGTGTAAAAAAGCTGTGGAAATTTCACAAATACTTTATTTTATACAAAAAACGTACTTAAATTACTTTAAAAAATCGCTAACGCAACCACTATGTATTGTGTCAGTGCAAGTACAGCTCACAACTGTGTAACAACAGTAACGCATGATTGTGTTGCTAGGCAATAACCAGCTGTTATTAACGCAATTTTTTAAAGAAACAACTACACAAAAATATCTAAAATAGACAATGAAACAAAACTAATATAAATTTGTTATCAAAACTATATCGGATGCTTGTTGACAGTACTAATGCCGGTAACAAAGCAATTACTAGGTTAGACGAGGTAAAAACAAAAGTGGAAATTTGCAACAATGAAGCAGCTGGTTATTGCCTAGCAACACAATTATGCGTTACTGTTGTTATACTGTAGCGAGCATACTTGCACCTACACAATACACACGGGTTGCGTTAGCAATCTTTTAAAGTAATTTAAGTACGTTTTTTGTATAAAATAAAGTATTTGTGAAATTTCCACAGCTTTTTAACACTCCGTTGTAAAAAATATTGTACTTTGAGTTAAATTTTATTGTTTGCACATGGTAAAACATGCCTTTTTAACAATTGTTAAAAATTAGAGTTTCTGAAACTTTCAGCGCTCCTAGCGGGTAAACGGTTAAGTTTATAAAAAAAAAAAAAAAACACAAAGAATAAAAAAGACTTAAAATTGCATGTAAAACCCAAATCCGTCATCAAAAATAGGCGTTTCCATAAGAAAATTCAAAGTTGACCGCCATATTGGAAATTGGCGGCCACTTACAAATATTTTTACTATATATTTTTTAATTTCTCAAAAAACAAGGAAAGATTCCCCATTTAAAGTTTGCTGTAAAATTAATACTTTCTGAGATCCCAATGGTTGCCTCCTTGAGTTGATCATCCTGTATATTTTAGCATTTACCGGCACATAGGAAATTTGTACCTCCTCTTTATGTTTGCCTTCCCTTACACCGATTTCATTTGAGTTATTTTGAAATGATTTTAAGCGGTTTAATAGCGATCCCGCTTGCAAGGCAGTTTAATCATACAAACTTAACTAGCAGGGCCAAATAACAAGTGGATCACCAGCAGAGAGCAGCATGTATAGACTACCCCAAGTCAAGAGTGCCATTACAATTACAACAAATGATATCACATTCAAAAGGTCAATAGCAATATGTTTGAATAACTTATATGATTGATTGATCTAGAATAAAGTAAGAATGGTGATATAGCGGTTCACCTCAAGATGCCCCGCTGCAACAGTGATACGAGCTACACAAAGAAGAAGGTGCATATATCCAGAACCATATATAGACCAGTCTTTCCACTCTCTTTTAAGAAAATGAGGTTGTATGCTTTTGTAAATTACGCAACCTCAATAAATATTTTAACTTTTTTTTATTGAAAGAAAGTAAAAAATATATGTGTTTAAATTCAAATATTCAAGTTTTGTCTAAAATTTCTTATAATATCAATACTTCAATATCTGAACAAAAATTAAGCATCCAAACTGAATTACAATACTTTTGTATTATATAATTCTTTATTTTGAAGATGATCATTAGTTTGTTTTGTTATCTGGAGAAATGGACATCTTGTCAATAAATAATTTTACGAATTAATTAAAACTCTAAGCAAATAAGTCTACAGCACTCCAACTTGGCATAAGCACGTTGCTTTTAGTCTTCGATCTTTTCTTGATTATACATGCTGTGCAATGCTGATAAAATGTAGCCTAATATAAAACAACATATTAATTTAAAAATATTATTCCTTGTTGCATTATATAAATGTTCACCCCCAGTTTTAAACACATTAGGCTCTCTAAGATATATACAGTTGAACTCGGTTTTTAACGGCCTCGGCTAACGAGTCAACTCGGACATAGCGTAATTCTTTAGGCGAGGTCAAATCGTTAACTTTTACATTATTAAAACCCCTGTTTTAGCGTCAATGAATATTTTAACCACTCGGTTGTAACGTGACAAATCTACAAAATATCAATGTCAAACCTTGAATTCAGTTTAATCAGAACTCGAAAAAATTTAGAAATCCTCCTTTACTTTGATTTCGGGCCGTCTATTTTCTCCCACCTCAGAATGAAACTGCGAAATGAACAATCTACATGTATTTTCACACGTAAAACCTCCAACGGGTCAAATCAAAGTCGGCAGAGGGGGGCGGGGTTTCACTACAGCAACACTGCTAACTCTCCCACCCCTCCTAAGGAACAATTCACACGGTATGAGGTGACAGTTGTGTGCTGTGTGTAACTACCCATGACCTTGCTGGGAAAGTTTTCGAACAGTAGAAAAGAGCGAGGGCCTTTTCTGTTATATCCCCGCATTTACAAACTATTTTCTATTCTCAAACTATTTTTTATAGAATGAGGATTAATCGGTAATGTCCAAATAACTATTTATAACTACAGTAGAGCGTCGATAATCCGAACATCAATAATCCGAAACGCCAAAAATCCGAATGTGTTTCGAGGCAGCCCCTGCCTTTTTCGTTTTCGCAAATTCAAATTATTGCGTCGTTAAAAATTTTACAAAAATCTTCATCGCAGTTTGACATTATTATCTCTTTTTAAACACCTGCTCTCACACGGAGTCACACGCCCTCACAGCAGACTGGCTGTCAGTATTTTCACTTTCACGCTCATAAGCTGCTTTAGCGCTAGCAGTAAACAAACAGCGTAAACATACAGAAAGTGCATTCATTTCTCTTTGTGTAAATATTATAACAGTGTGTCGTACATACAGTAGTGTACTATATAGTAAGTATTTTTTTATATTTCGTTTGTGTTAACTATAATGTACATGTGAACTTTTAATTGTGTACTGCACTATAATTGAGAGGTGCAAGTGTAATCATATTGGCCCTACTGTGTAGGCCTACGTGCAGGTTCTTCTAAATCATAATATGTAAGTAGTCTTACATACTGTATTGTAATTACATTACTGCTTGTACTGTTTAACCACTTTAATATCGATAAAGGGCTTGTATTTTAGCCTAAATGGCATTTGCTTAGTTATTTTCAAAAATCCGAACAAATTGGTAATCCGAACATCCCTCGGTCCCAATTAGTTCGGATTTTCGACGCTCTACTGTACTCCATAACATATAAGGAAGGTAGTTTCCGGTTTTTACTGACATTAGATAAGGGTTATCGCTAACGCATAACTTTACTATTCGACTCTAGCCTAATATTTTTGCAGACGACGTTGTTTTACATTTTACTGTTAAATGTTGAATACAGGTAAACATACTGTGGCTAAATAGGTTAGGTTAGAACCTTTTAGGTATTTTTTCTTTATTATTATTTTTGCAATTTCTGTTGCCATAGGTTAGCCTAGAGTAGAATAGTAAAGTTGCGCATGTTTAAAAATTGTTTATTATTTTTTTCCCAAAAATTATACGTTTAAATGGTGAGTAAATATTATATTTCACATTTGTAGTTCCATCCTGATTAATCCTCATTCTATAGAAAATAGTTTGTAAATGCGGGGATATAAGTTAACCAATGTTACCTAATTTATAATTGTAGCTCCAATTATAGGGACCCTACTGTACATTAAAAGAAAAGTATAGTGTTTTACTTTTTAATAAACGTCATGAATAATAATGTTGTCAATAATATTAATACTGTATAGTTGTCCTTTCACTCAAGGTAACAAAAATATGATTTCCTGTTGGTACATCTTTATAACATCACTCGGACGTAGCGTCAACATTTGTTCGGTCCCTTCGTTGACGCTGTAACCGAGTTCAACTGTATATAAAATCAGAACTGCTTATCATCTTTACTCCAATGTGGAAAATATTATTCTAATATGGATACAAAACCACATTTTGTAGAAATGTACTTCTTCTACCAGCAGAGTGAGGTTTTTACAAGGAACTATATACATACACTCTGAAAGTTTATAACATGTGATTTTTCAGACTTTTTCTTAACCCTCCCAGTGGCATGGTTAAAGCTAAAATTGAAAAGCCTGTTTTTAGCGTTTTGCAAGCATATTTTTAAAAATTCGCCAAAAATAGTAAATGAACCCCAATCTAAAAGTGTTCAATACCTTTTTTGTAGAAGAAACTTCAAAGAATTCAAATATGCCACTAAAAATTAGTTTATTTTTAAATTGTAAAAGTTATTAGCTCAAGAAACAAAAAATGTTCAGTTACGAAAGGAAAAAGTTCAACTTTAGGCCTACATAACAAGTAGTAAACATTTTTTGTATTTTTTTCGTAAGCGTAAAAAAGTTTCGTAATTTAGTTCTAAATATAACTGTATAAAAACATTTATCAATTTCAAATTTTTTATTTTGAAAAAAAACAGTTTTTATGTTTTAAGTACACGACTGGTAACAAACCTAGGCCTAGATTGTAACGTCATTTACTAATATATGCTTTGCCCAAAAATGAAATATTATTATAACAAAGTGTAGAGGATAAATCAAAGAAAATAACGGTATACTCATCTTTCCTTAGTTCACAAAAGTGTTTGAGTTATATTTATTTGAATAACAAAATGATATCAATCTAATGAAAAGCCGCTACCCTACACGCTGCATATAGGTCCCCATTTGTATAACGTGAGAACCCACGCGCTTGACTTTCTCACTAGAACTGACATTTCAACTGTCGACTAGACAGACAAAAAACCGGTTATTTCTGGATTACTTACCACCGTTTCAAACTTCAGACTTTACTCTACAAAATCGTGTAAAGAAATCTGTCAAAACATAAGGCACTGCCTTCCCAATATCGATTGACAAATGGCCTGTTTATTGGTTGAGAGACTGTCCAATCACAAGGGTTTACAGTAATTCTTGAAATAAATACTAGTTTGTTAGTGACATATGATTGAAAGACACCAACAGAAAGATAAAATCTTGACGAATCCAATGGTATCGTTATAATTGCCAAAGAAACATTATTGTAGATGGTCTTAAACGTTGAAGAAGTGGGAAATAACAGTACAATTGTATGCAATTCGCGCACGGAAAGAGCTGTAGACCGATTTGCATATTTTAAAACGATGATTACGTATGTAAATATACGTTTTACGAAAAAGTTGTAAATACAAAAATTAAAGTTTGATTCATTTTATTTCCAATGGTGCCAGTTTTATTGCGATTGGATGATTCTAAGTGGGTTAAATTATCGCTTATGCAAATATATGCAAATTCTCGCTAATTGTCGAAATAGCTGTATCTTGCGCCTGAGAGAACGTCACTTTGGGCAGTCTGCCACTGGGAGGGTTAAGGGACTATAAAAATAGTATTGTATTTAAATACTATAGTATAGTATCTTAAAATAAAGCAACAAGTATTTTAAACGTTTTTTAATGTAATATTTTTAACTAAATTATGATGGTTGAAAGTTAAAATGCAATAATCTTCGGGTCTGGATAATAATCTATACTATTATATAAAAATCTAATGGTGTCTGTCTGTGTGTGTGTGTTACTCAATCACGTAAAAACTACTGGATGGATTTGAATGAAATTCGGCACACATATAGATCATGACCTGGAATGAGACATAGGCTAGAACTCATTTAGATTTAAGGGTTGAAACAACCCCTAAAACCATAAATATTTATTATTGTACTTCCATTAAGACTAGAGAGCTGGAAATTTGTACATTTATTTCTTACAAGATATATATATAAAAAGTAAACTATATGTGTATTTTTTAGCGTACTGCTAAGGGGTGAAAATTTAACAACCCCTAAAACAATACAAATTAATTATTATACTTCCCATCAAGCTAGAGAGCTGGAAATCAGTACATTTATTTCTTACAATACATATACACTATGTAAATCATAGTTTAATTTTATAGCGTGCTGCTAAGGAGTGAAAATGTAATAAACATTTATTACTATGCGGCGAAACTTTGGATCGTGTTCGAAGCCACGGGTACCTGCTGGTACTGCAATAATAATAACAATAATGATTTGTTGTTTTAATTTTACCTTACTTCTACAACTCTGCACACATTTTACAGCTTAACTTTCAATAGAAATTGAACTCTCCCATGTACAGAGTGAGTTGAAAATCAGCTAGGTACCGTACTCGTGTTCCGCAAAATTCAATAAAATGTTTTATGAAACCATAGAAAACATACAAATAAATTTCGTAGAATACAAGTATATTTTTTAATAGAGCTTTGAAGACTGATTTTTATATAGGATGGGGCAATGAAACGGATAATTTTGATTAGTGGTGAGGAGGCAGAAATAACTGGAGAGGGGGGACACCTAAGTCACAGTTGTGCTGAACATTAGCATTTAGTCATAACAGAGCGTTGTACTCGCTAACGACATGCGTTTGTGATGAAAGCCTTTTACCAAAATGGCAGTTATGTTTGGTTAAGCTGTTTCCGTGCTTATTTTGGCATAAATCAATGACTTTCAAGCCCTTTAAAGTGATATTAATTCAAGAAAAAATCACTTGTTGAATTCCTACGAATATAGTTTGTGTTGTACATATCCAGACAGACATAGAATTTCAATATTTTTATTTCATAAATATAAGCATTTTAGCTTTAGATTGATATTTGATAATGGAAATACATAAATTATTAGTGTATTACAGGTAATAAATATGAGGATATACGTACAATGTGGATTCACACGTAGAGGGAAGAATGGCCCATAGCGTCCAGTATCTGAAACCTGGCTCTGAACATTACAGCTATAGTTTCCTCTATCAATGTTTTCCAGAGCTGAGAAGTAAAGTGCTCCATCGAATGAAACAAACACACGCTTGTCCTCTTCTACAAAGTTGGGAAAGTAATCTCTCGACCAATAATATGTCACACCTACAACAAATTGGGAAAAACATTGCTGGATTGATCTTTAAGCGCATAAAAATACAACACATACAAATAATAAAAGTTAAAACCGCATTTTCTCAATTCTCTTGACTTTGGTATATAGTTAATCTGCTAAGGTCTTTTCTTTATTTAAAAAAGGAAAAAGAAATGTTATTAATAATTACAGACCCATTTCTTTGCTCCCAGCATTTAGTAAAGTTTTTGAGAAATGGTTTTTAATGCAGCTTCTTAAATACTTAGATGAATTTAACGTCCTTTGTTGTAGCCAATGTGACTTGTAACATCCTCAACTTACCAAAATACAGTAAGACCTCGATAGTTAGCCCGGCATCCATCATCTTGAAAATTGGCACTCATTAAAAATGGCAGTTTTTGTAATTATTGAGTGATTTAGGCCCCGTCTACACTGTCTGTTGGCTCCGCATCCGTCAAAAACAGTATGTAAAAATTTACTGCTCAGTAAACTTGTCCAAAACAAACACTCTCCTAAAAATCGAACCGATTCAAAACAACGTGCTCTCGTGCTCACCGTTTAACACTTTCATTGCTGACAGTATTTTGTTGAACGTATTCCACTTAATGAAGATTATTTGAACAAATTGAAGTCTTTGGAAAAAGATAAATTGAATTTCTTGTAAATAGTTGTTCAATTTAAAACCGCTTTCCACAGTTTGGAAGTGAAAGGGGTTCAAAGAATCTGTGACAGGCTGGAGTAAAACTGGCAAACCCCCACCACGTACTGACTAACAAAAACCAAAAACTAAGGGGTGATGGAGCCGTCCCTACCTGAGGCCCATCAGTTAGCGGCAATCTCTTTTTCGCAGTTATTGTTATCGTGTAATTTACACGTTTATTTATAGTTTATTCCCTGTTTAAACCATTTTAAAGCAAGACCTCGATAATCAGGCATATTCGATAGTCCGGCATCAACGGATCCCCGAGCGTGCCGGATTATCGAGGTCTTACTGTAATAACTATCAAACCAGATTAAGACCATAAGTCAATTTTATTTAAAGAGAACATTTCGTTTCAATTTAATTTATATTTTTAAAGAGAGCTTAATATTATAAGTATTTAACGTAAGGGACACAGACTAAAAAGGTACCATTTAAAGCCCAAATAAACCCAAAGTGCGTGTATAAATCTCATCTATGACAAAACAGTTTATAATAGACGATCTGAAATGTAACAAGATATTTTTAATCAATCTGTATTCAGATTGGGTTGAGATGTTCTAAAAATATAGTGAATCATCTATGTCAAAACAAGAGACTTTGAACTGATTTATCTATAATTTGAACTACAGCGAATAAAATCAATTCATCTTATTCCGCTTTTAAAAAAACCATGCAGAGGAATCCGCCCAGTGCATTCTGATTCTAGACTGCAAGTAGTAAAGTCACTTTAAAACTATTTCTTAAATAATTCACAAATTGTGAAATATTTAACTTTATCATGTTGTAATACATATAGAACGATCATATGAGAACTGACATCGAAGCCACTGGAAGATTCATCCGTGGATTAATGCAATTAATCTAGATAAAGGACTTAGACAATTGCGTCATCGAGGAGACAATGGATTTTGCACATCACCACCTTTAAATCATCTCATCTCATCATCCAGCCAGGCATAAAGATCTTCAAGTGTTTAACCCTCCAAGTGCTGACTATATTGCTCTTTAGTGCTAAGGGTTTTTTGGTTCCGTGCATGCTTATTAACTAAAATCATTATAAAATACTCACTAACAGTAAAGTAAGACTTATTATATATCATTTTAATCACAATTACATGATCTTTACAGTAAATAGCTTTAACAGGCTTACCTTATAATTTTTATACTTTTTTTTGTTGACCAAAGTAGAAATAAAAAAAAAAATTTGTTTGTGTTCTAAAACCACTCACTCAAAATATGTAAAAAAAGTAATGCAGAAAATTCAATATAGCCAAAAGTTGCACAATTTTATGGTGAATAGAAATATATATAACACTACTACTTTGCTGTAAAAAACAAACTTTTTGTCTATAAAAAAAAACTCCGTTTTTTATAAAAAAAATTGTTTTTTTGCACAAAGAAGAAAAACTTGCCTCTAAAGATATAAAAGTACTGTCTAGGCCCAATATTTATGGTTTTAATTTGTTATAAAGGAATAACACACACATTATATACAAGAAAAAAAAATTTACAGTTCAAAGTCTCTAAAAATCACTATTTTCAAACGCACCTCTATTGGCCCTTAAATTGCTAAGTTAACTCATAATTACTTAAAAAATAAATAAACATTTACAAAAATAAATAAAAATAAACTGATCTAAACTAAAACTAAAAATGAATAACAACTAGTGGATAAACAAAGAAAATCCGAGTTCCGAGCGTCTATCTACACGTAGGCCTACTACACGACTATATACCGTGTATAGATACTTGATTTGACAATTCTGCCGAAGGTTTGTTTGAGTTGATATCGCTATGAAACTCTGAATTATAATAAAGTGACTCTTTCCAAACACAAACATACATAGAAGTATCCGATTGTATTAATACATAGAAGTATCCGATTG
>JAGFPH010003737.1:0-16481 GCA_018207615.1 Philaenus spumarius
ATTTATTGAGATTAAGGAATAGGTATTATATTAAATTAATAGAACAGAGCTGCCAATTACTAGCATAAAGCACACTTACTACGATAATTTAGTACATTATTAACTGAGTTTATGTCCGATAAATGCATTTATTGAGATTAAGGAATGTATTATATTAAATTAATAGAATAGAGCTGCCAATAACTAGCATAAAGCACACTCACTACAAACATGTAGTACAGTATTAACTAAGTTTATGTCCGATAAATACATTTATTGAGATTAAGCAATAGGTATTATATTAAATTAATAGAATAGAGCTGCCAATTATTAGCGTAAAGCACACTCACTACAAACATGTAGTACTGTATTAACTGAGTTTTTGTCCGATAAATACATATATTGAGATTAAGGAAAAGGTATTATATTAAATTAATAGAATAGAGCTGCCAATTACTAGCATAAAGCACACTCACTACAAAAACGTAGTACAGTATTAACTAAGTTTATATCCGGTAAATACATTTAGTGAAATTAAGGAATAGGTATTTCAAAATAGAACAGATCTGCCAATTACTAGCATAAAGCACTCTCAATAGAAAAACGTAGTACAGTATTAACTGAGTTTATGTCCGGTAAATACATTTATTGAATTTAGATTTTCTGTTTATAAATTGTAAATAACGTCAATTTATTTACTTTTGGTGGTGCCTGGGTATAGTTTCTAACATCGTGGTATTGTTTGGATTTATAGAGCAATGGGCTACGCCCCAAATACAGAAATTATAATTTACTGCATATAAACTGTGAAACTTGTTTCTCTATTTACATTTGATGAAGTCTGAGTGTACCGGTACTCTACATGGTATTGTACTGGTCTATTCTATAATAGGGGCTACGCCCCAAATACAAAAATTTAGATTTCCTGTTTATGAATTTAAACAACGTCAATTTATTCACCATTAGTGGAACCTGGGTATAGTAGCCGACATTGTGTTATGGTTTGGATCTCTAGCGCAATGGGGCTACGCCCCAAATACAGAAATATCCTTTTACTGCATGTAAACTGTGAAACTTTTACATTTTGATGACGTCTGAGTGTAAATCTACACTACATGGTATGGTTCGGGTCTATTCTATAATAGGGGCTACGCCCCAAATACAAAAATTTAGATTTCCTCTTTATGAATTTAAACAACGTCAATTTATTCACCATTGATGGAACCTGGGTATAGTAGCCGACATTGTGTTACGATTTGGATCTCTAGCGCAATGCGGCTACTCCCCAAATACAGAAATCGTCTTTTACTGCATATAAACTGTGAAACTTTTACATTTGATGAGGTCTGAGTGTAAATCTACACTACATGGTATGGTTCGGGTCTATTCTACAATAAGGGCTATGCCCCAAATACAGAAATTTAGATTCTCTGTTTATGAATATAAAAAAACAACAATTTATTTACCTTTAGTGGAGCCTGGGTATAGTAGCCAACAGCGTGGTATGGTTCGGATCTATAGAGTAATCGGGCTACGCTCCAAATACAGGCATTGTTATTTACTGCATATAAACTTATGTTATTTTCCATACTATAGGTAGGTCAGAGAAATTTCGAAAAATCTTAGTTTGTCTGATTTTGATGAAACTATCAAAATCTTTGATTCACGACGAGTTAGGAAGATTGTGAAAATTTTACATTCGTAATGTTACAAGTTATTGTTTTATGAATTTTCAAAGTCCAACCGACCTTCCGAAGCTCCGATCCAATTGACCCCGAATTTGCACTTTTCAAAATACATAAAGTGGAATAAGATTTACAGATATTATTGTATTAATATGTAATTATCACACGTAATAGAGCAACTAATTATACATAGAATATGTTTTAGAAATAATAAATTTCTTTATTGGTTCAAAAGTTATTGACGTTTTAAAATTTAAACATCCACCCAAAAAACAGTCCAAATTTGAAGTTTTCGCTTCTATGCCTTACAAGATTTTTGTTAATCGATTATATCTCAAGATGTATTTATCCGATTTTATTTTTTAAAACAGATTCGGATTCATAATGAAATTTTGAATAAGACGTGATATTTGTATATAAGTAAACTTAAAATTATAATATTTATAGCGAATCAAAGTTGATAAATTACTTCCCGATTTCCCGTAAAACGGTTATACGCTTATAACTTTAGAATTTATAATTCGATCTTTATGAAAATTTAAATTCGTCATTATATATACATACTAATGGTGTATATAAAATCTCAAACAGACCGCCACATAAATACAAAGAAAACATGTATTTATGCACCGATCTGTTTCAATCGGCTCCCCCCCCCCCCCCAATGTTGTATTTGGATCCTCCTACTATATTTATCAAGCGGTCTTAATGAAATTTTAACAGACCGTTTTTGTATACATATGGATCATGTGTATAAAATTTCATGTAAATCGGATAATAAATACAAAAATTTAAAAAAAATGGTATGAAAAATGATTCTTTTAGCTTGCATTTAGGCAATTTTCGATTGTCCGACTGTATTTTTTTATATGTAATTATAAAAATTTGATAATTTATAGTAAATTACACCAGGAATTCGAATTTGTAATAAAAAATAACTTGTGATTACTCAATCTTGAGATATAAGTGATTTTATGCAACGATATAACAAATTGATAACGATTCGGTACATATTTCTTACGAAAACTTGTATTTATGTACCGATCAGTTTTAAATTTTATATAGGCCTACACCATTAGTATGTATATATAATGTCCAATTTAAATTTTCATAAAGATCGGATATTAAATTGTAAAGTTATAAGCGTATAACCGTTTTACGGGAAATCGGGAAATAATTTATTAACTTTGATTCGCTATAAATATTATAATTTTAAGTTTACGAATATACAAATATCACGTCTTATTCAAAATTTCATTATGAATCCGAATCTGTTTAAAAAAATTAAATAATGATAAATACATCTTGAGATATAATCGATTAACCAAAATCTTGTAACGCATTTAAACGAAAACGTCAAATTTGGACAGTTTTTTGGGTGGATGTTTAAATTTTAAAACGTCAATAACTTTTGAACGAATAAAGATATTTATAATTTCTAAACAATATTCTATGTAAAATTAGTTGCTCTATTACGTGTGATAATTACATATTAATACAATAAGATCTGTAAATCTTATTCCACTTTATGTATTTCGAAAAGTGCAATTTTCCGGGTCAAATTATTTAATCGGAGCGTCAGAAGGTCGGTTTGACTTTGAAAAACTCATAAAAAAATAACTTGTAACATTACGGAAGTACAATTTTCACAATATTCCTAACTCATAGTGAATAAAAAATGTTGATAGTTTCATCAAAATCAGACAACCTAACATTTTTGATATTTCTCTGACCTATATAGTATGAAAAACTTTTGAAAAATCTTATGTTGTATGATTTTGATGAAATTATCAACATTTTTTAATCACTATGCGTTATTAAGATTGTGAAAATTTTACATTCGTAATGTTACAAGTTATTTTTTAATGAATTTTCAAAGTCCAACCGACCTTCCGACGCTCCGATTATATAGAAACGGAAAATTGCACTTTTCAAAATACATAAAGTGGAATAAGATTTACAGATCTTATTGTATTAATATGTACTTATCACACGTAATAGAGCAACTAATTTTACATAGAATATTTTTTAGAAATAATAAATATCTTTATTGGTTCAAATGTTATTGACGTTTTAAAATTTAAACATCCACCCAAAAAACAGTCCAAATTTGACGTTTTAGTTTCTATGCGTTACAAGATTTGGGTTAATCGATTATATCTCAAGATGTATTTATCCGATTTTATTTTTTAAAACAGATTCGTATTCACAATTAAATTTTGAACAAGACGTGATATTTGTATATACGTAAACTCAAAATTGCAATATTTATAGCGTATCAAAGTTGATAAATGTTTTCCCGATTTCCCGTAAAACGATTATTCGCTTATAACTTTAGAATTTATTAGCCGATCTTTATGAACATTTAAATTGGTAATTATTTTATAGTATAAATTTATGAAAATCTAAAAAGGTCAGAGAAATTTCGAAAAATCTTAGGTTGTCTGATTTTGATGAAACCATCAACATTTTTTATTCACTATGAGTTTGGAAGATTTTTACAGATTTCTTCTCCTACATCGTAAAGCGTACATAGTACTGTAAGAAACTTCTTTGTATCATAGCAACAAAATGTTTTGGGACACAAAAAGGCAGTCAAGATGACTTAATCTATTATGAGTTAAAGCAGGTTTTCAAAGTGTTCTCAATCTTCATAAATACATGCGTGCGCACTTAAATACATCTTTTTGCACAATACACAGTGGTTGCGTTAGCGATTTTTTAACAGTAATTTAAGTACGTTTTTTGTTTAAAATAAAGTATTTGTGAAATAGCAACAGCTTTTTAACATTCCATTGTAAAAAATGTTTCACTTTCAGTTAAATTGCATTGTTTGCAAATGTAAAATAAGAACCTTTAATAAAATGTTCAAATAATAGTTTCTGAAACTTTCAGCGCTCCTGTTGGGTAAACGGTTAAGTTTATCCAAAAAACACTAAGAATAAAAAATCCTTAAAATTGCATGTAAAACCTAAATCCGTCATACATACAAAATAGGGGTTTCTATACGAAATTCGAAAGTTAACCGCCATATTGGAAAATGGTGGCATATTTTCGAAAATTCAAATTCATATTTTTAATGGCCACTAAAAAGTATGTCAATTCCGCCATTTAAAGTTTCCTGTAAATCTTGTCGCTTCTGATATACCAATGGTGGCACACTTAAAATAGTCACCCTGTATAGCGTATATTTAATTAAGATTTCTTAACAGTTTTTTTTTTTTTTAAATAGAATTCAAAGTTGGTGAAGTAAAATTCCAAAGTTTTTCAATATTATTTGAGAATAAAATTAATTAATATGTATTTTAATACAAAATTTTTATCTGCAATTTTGAATTTTTACTTATTGATAACTAAAACAGAAAACTAGTTGGTAAAAAAACTTTCATCACCCTTTGGGTAGATCATGAGATGTGCCTGAGCGGCTAGAGAAGGGTGTTATTTTTACGTCTTAAAAACCGAACCTAACATTTAGAAAAAAACTAATGTAGCCTATTTAATGAAATATCCAAAGGTTTTTTCTAATTGTACCAGGGTAAATTGTTTAGAAATTGAAACCAATTATGTAATAGTAAAACTATTATTTATATCTATTAATATATACATGATTTTTAAAAGTAACTTATAATAACGAAACAAATGATAGTCCAGTAAATCCGTAACCTAAAAGGTCACCTAAAATGAAACACGATAGTAAGAACCTAAAGTGAATGCAAACGGTCAGGTAGTTCTGATTTTTTGGTATGTTGTATGTACAGGGGCACTATTTAAAATTCCAAGTTTTCTACCTCGACTGTGCTCCGCGCGCGCCACCGGCGCTGAAAACTCCAATTTTTATTGACCTTATTCTAGTTTTTTCAAATTTCTAGCATGAAGGACCGGTTTGAAAAAAAATCGTTTAGTCCTTTTTTAAGAACAGTAAATTTGCCACAACTTAAAATGAAAATCATCATCCGGATGATAATACTTTTTAAGTTACCGCCATTCAAATTTAGAGCAAATTTTCAAAACTTTTAGTTCCTACATAGTATTTTTGTTTTGTACGGTGAAAGAAGGGTTTTCAGCAAAATTGACAAGGACTAACTTTAATGTAAAGACATGTAGCTTTAAATATGTGACCAAAATGAGGTTTCTGCCATGAATAGCTTCTGAGATACAGTTGTTGGAATTTTGGGTACACTTCCAAGAAATAATTAATATGAAACTTAAAAAAAACTAATTGTACCTAACTGAAAAATTAAAGTTGTTGCTACAAGGGTACAATTACATACAATCACATAAAATTACATGTATTTCACATGAAAGAGTTTTATATTTATGAAAATAAAAAAAATTACATAAAATACTGTTTGATTTACAACCATTAAAATTTCGAGCAAATTATTCAAAAAAATTTAGTTTTCATAGAGTATTTGCGCTTTTTTAATGTGAAACAATGGTTTTGCAGAAAATTTTATAAGGACTAACTATAAAGTAGAAAAATATAACTTTAATCAGTGACCAAAGTGGCGTTCCTATCTTTAATTGCTTGTAATGCAAAGCTCTTAAAAGGCTGCTAGTTTTAATTACAGAATATTTAATGTATCTTTCTACATTATAAGACTGGTTGATAGTTGAACAGACGACGTATTGACGTTGCCAGACTATAAATATTATAGAACGTGGTAAAGGATTCATCCTGAGTCATGGATTGTGTCAGGTGTTCAAATGAAAAGGATTGGTGTAGGTGTGAAGTGCGAAGAAGTGGATGTAGGCTCTGAACTCTTCTCCACAGAAACAGTTGTGGGGTTGGTTGGTTCCAGATATTATTATCTCTTATCGCTTGGTATTATTATCTCTGATCGATTTTTAATTATGTGCTGTCCTTTGTCCTTTGTGTAGCTTTTATAACTCATGCTGTTACAAAGTGTTCTTTTAAGGCTACAATATGTCTGGGTCCTTGACTACCATGGGTTGAGTATAACAATATTTTCCTTTAAATGTTTTATAATCATACAATCAACCACTTACATACTTAAATAGAAAATGATTCTTTTCAGTGTCTCTTCGCACACCACACATATACATATGTGTGTCTCGTATTAAATACATTGCACATACAATTATCAAAAAATATGTTAATGGATACTGCATTTTACATTTCAATTGCAAACAAAACCATACTTCCAAAAATTATTATTTTTGTAAGATGTAAGAACAAGTGTTCGTACTGATGTTAAGAAAAAATTAGAAGACAAAAAAGAAGAAAGTAAAATAAAACCAACTTCGAATAAAAAATATGGAAACGTGATTAAGGAACTAAAAAGAAAAGAAGTACATTACACAAAGGCGGCATTAAGGGTAATGCAATTGTTATCATGGACGAAAATGAATACACGGAAATTGTTGAAGGGATGCTCACCGAAGGACCTTATACAGTGGGCAACAGAAAACCGATTAATAAATTCACCAAAAGCGCTAGTGAAACTTTGCAAAACTGTAACAGTTTAGTAGATAGCAATCTTCGAAGAAGACTCGCCGTGTCACATCCAATTTTACCGAGGCTATATTGTTTGGCAAAGATACATAAAGAAGGGAAGAAGATGCGGCCTATTGTGTCAGCAATTAATTCGCCAACCTATCTAATTTCGGAATAGTTAGTGCCACGCCTCCAGGAACTTACACCTCCTTCTTCATTTGCTGTAAAGAACAATTACGAATTTGTGAAAACTGTGCAAAACATTTCAATGAATGCACCGCTATTGGGAAACCCCATGTCTAGTTGTATTGCTAACTTGTTTATGATTTCTTTTGAAATAAACGCTAAAAAATCTATGAAGTACTTTTCGCGAGTGTGAGTTTCTTTATGTGGATGACATTTTTGCAGTGTTTGACAAAAACGAAAATCTTGATGAATTTTGTGATATAATTAATGGATATTACCCGACCATAAAGTTTACTAAGGAAATTTAAAAAGACTACAACCTTCCGTTTCGAGATTTCAGTGTATATAGGAAAAACAATAAATTGTCGTTAGTGTATATATAGAAAGCCACACATACAGATAGATATATAACTAAGGATTCACACCATTCACCGGCACATAAAAGAGCTGCTTTTAATTTAATGGTTCGCAGATTAGTTAATTTGCCGTTATTTAAGGGCCACTACGAGAAAGAACTGAAATATATTTATAACGCTGCGATATTTAATGGTTATTCAAAAGAATTAGTAGACAACATAGTGAAGAAAATTAAATTATTATACAAATTATATCTGCTAGGATCCATGAAATAGTTTTAGTCGACGAGTTTCGGAGTACTCAAATAGGTTTCGATAATTGAGGAACTCCGAAACGTGTTGACAAACTTAAGTGAACGTGTTACGTTAGGATTGGCAGAAAATTGTACTAGAAGAAAATAAAATTTTAGAAAATGAATTAATCGAGATCTACCCTGGAAAGCAACAAACTCCAACAACGATGGGTTATTAAAACAACGTTTGCTCCACCATTGCCTCATATTGTTAAAAAATCGCTAGCTAACTATGCAAATTTAAATTTAGCAATGTCAGCTGAGAGTAATGTCAGCGGTACAATGTAGAAAATCCTAAAGCTAAAATTCAAGAACAGGACAAATCTGAAATTTATAGTATAAACTGTGAAATTTGTCCGAAGAAATATATAGGCCAAACCAAAAGAAGTATGAAGACAAGAATTAAAGAACATTTTTCTCATTTAAATACAATAGGCCAGAAAAATCTGCTATGGTTAAACATTGTTTAGATGAGAACCATCGTTTTAAAATAGCAAACTCTGTATTATTGAAAAATGTAACTAAATTTAACACAATAGATGCTTGGGAAACTTTTTGTATTAAGGGTCTTATATACCTTGCGTAAAACATCAAAAATATGCACTTCGTACTAACGTGTTTAGGACGCCGTTTTTCAACCTAAAAAGTTGTGAAACATCTTAAATTGTTCTTAAAGGCTTTGTGCTTTTGTCTTATATCTCATAATTGAAAGAAATCGACGGCACCTCTTTTTAATCAACAATTTAATTGAGTCAAAATCGATTATTTTTAACGCATTTTTTGGGAGTTTTAAGCAATAATTTCCATATTTTAAGCTAACACGTAAAAAAACACAAAGCCTTCTTTATAACTTAAAGTAGTTTCCCAGATTATTAATTTATAAATAGAATCCGAAACATGTTATTACGAATGCATGTTTCAACGATTTTGCGGCTTCAGTCAGACCTTTTGTATTAAAATCACACTGTAGGCCTATACTCGGGAGTTTTCTTCAAGGTAAAGAAGAGCCTTAAAGTTTAAGTTTATATTATTAAGTTTTTACTAACATAGTAAAATAATTGTAAATAAAGTATTAGGACCCATACAAAACTCTATATTAATATAACATATGTATTGATTAAGATTATTATTACGTATTACGTTAGTAACTTGATTAGTTATGTAGTTAATGTTAGGCTAGTTATAATAACGCGATGCAATGGGTAACGCCTACTAATGTAATGTAGTCTTATAAATACGGGACAGGAAACACTGTTAGTTTAGTTATAGTTTGACTATTGTAGCTCGTGCATCACTGAAGATGGCGACATTATCGTTGAAACGCGTTTGAGTTAATAAACATAGCCTATTAGTTGTGAGATTTTGTGAACAAAGTTTATCCTATCAATTAAAATATTATGTTTTAATTGCTTTCTATTCCATATTTATACATAAAATAGTTTTGAATCCATATTATTATAATATGATTACAATACATTATTATAATATAGCAAAATAAATATACAAATATTATTTTTTATATGCTTTTTATTTCATATTTATACGGCAAGGACTAACAAAGAAATTATCGAGAAATTTGTTTCACGTTGATGATGCGAGACAACAGTGTACTTCTTAGCATGATATCACACTAAATAAATGTGATAGTGTGACATTTCGTGAGCTAACGTGACGTGACGACAGTGTGCCTGCCTTCAGGTTCAAGACAGAAAGCGATTTGATTACAAATATCAAACTTTATAAACTCCAAAACAGATGCAAGCAAGGTGAAATAAATGTCCGTTTCACAGAGTTCTGATATCTGTTTTGTCTAAACAGTGTGTTGGCGGTCTTGGCCCATGTGGAGTGTTACTACGTCTGTAAGACTGGAGGGAAAATATTGAGGTCGTCAACTATTTCGTTTGCCGCTAAGCTTATACTCAGTAAAACAAAGTACAATGATAAGTTATGCTAATTGCTCAGGTTCTAGATATTATTCCTTAATAAAACAATGTGCTGGGTATTGTTGATATGTATTGATATACATTAGGCATATAACAAACTGGTTTTTAAATGATTCACTATTTAGGTTCTTACTATTAGACTTTATATAATTAATGCTCCCACAGTTATCATTTACTAGGAATATTATATTTTAATTAGCATTATTACATTGGTTTGGTTAAAATATGTTTTTTACTTGTTTTCACTTTTTGGGTAACAATATCAGGTTCTGAATTATTTATATTCAATATATTTTCTTCAAACAGGAATGGTTCATTCAATATTATATCGGTTTGGTTAAAATATGTTTTTTACTTGTCTTATTCACTTTTTGGGTGACAATATCAGGTTCTGAATTATTTATATTCAAGATATTTTCTTCAAACAGGAATGGTTCCATTCACTGGTATATTTTTTAAATCTACACCAAGCTGTAAAAAGATATCTTGAAAATTTTAGAAACTGGTGCATTATAAATTGAATGATTTAGCTCTCAAGTATATGCACTTTAGTGTGCAAAACCCACTACAAACATCAACCGAAAGGTAATATTTAAATTTACGGTTTAGCTTCTGAGCTCACTAGCTTAGGGTAAAATTTTCTAAAACTTTTACCTTTTTTGATCAATACTAGAAACTGAAACTATAATATAAACAAATTGAGTATTCCATATTTTTGATCCAAAAATATACTCCGTTTAAATTTTGCAGTTTTAAAACATTTTAAGATATTAATTTGAATCAGGGTATACGCTTTGTTAAGTTTTTAAGAGAGATTAGAGATATTTTTTTGAAAATTATTAAAACCACTCCTTATAATTATTTGTCTTTTATTTGGCCTTAACATTGTATTTACTAAGTAACTTATACAACTATTGGTTCAAAGATTTTCGCGGAATAAAGATAAACCTCCAGGAAGATATGATTTAGGAGTGAGCTGTCGAAATTGTGGGCCCGTTAAATCATTTCGTTACCCTCATTTGATGTTAAGGTTTAGTTCGACATTTTGTAATACACAATCTTAGAACTTTTTATAGTCTTTGAAAGTATATTATGAATAATTATGCATCTGGAATAGAGAGTTAATATCTTCAAAATATTTTATATTGTTAGAACTGTAATATTAATATCGGTGATTTTCTATAGCTAAATATAAACATTATATATTATAATGTTTTATATATATTCCGATTGCAGTTGTTTGACAAAGAAGTTTTTCTGAGATGCTAATAAACCCTGAGATGCAGAAACCTAAACCTAAACCTAAACCTTTCAACAGTAATTATTTACTGATCTACTATTTACTATCTAATTAATTATCTATTGATGTAAACAGTCCATATGTTACGATTACATCACCTTTCAAACCGCTGCTTGTTCGAACATTGAAACTAAGTGTTTGGCTTATTTATGATACCCCAACAGTGTCAACGATACAATGATTACCCTGTGCCGAAAACCAGTTATATTTTTAAACGACTTCAATTTACTTTTGAATACTATCTACATTTCTTTGGAATCTAACATAGGCTTATTAAGTTAGTTACATTTGTATTAGTAACATGACAAAAATAAATCCGAAGTGGCAGAATATGGGCAACTCCCCCCCAAATTATTTGTTAATGTTACTTTGTGAATAGTTACAATTGGTAAACATGTGAGTCATTCTAAATAAACATAGCAAACGTGTTTGGGTTGTTCTTAAAATGCGTCTAGCCTATCAGTTCAATACATCACGAAATATACCTGTCAATGCAAAATTCATGTCAACAATTATTGGTCGGGTTAAAATCTAAATCCTTCATTCATAATATATTAGGTGTAATTGTATACACTTTATTGACGCCAAAACAATAGGTTTTCTCTAGTTACAGGGTTTTAAAACAATTGTCGATAGTATTTTGGCAAAGAATGCGTGATACTATTGAATAGTGAATTTTGTAATTGTTCCTTGTGAGTGAAAAATAATAGCTTAAATTTTAACAAATATCAAAATTTTATGTAGTTTTAGATTTTCGTGATTTTTTCATGTTCATTATTATAGAAGACTGGTAGACAAACAATTAATATTTTCTTTAACGTTCTACGAGCAATAGTTTAACAAAAAAACTAAAAAATAGTTTTAAATAGTTAATAGTTTTAATAGTTTAAATAGTTATAGTGTCTAAAAGATAGGTAACATATTTAGTAAAAACAAATCGTGTTTAAATTTCAGATTATTGTTATTGTTATTCTTTTAATATCTTTAAGTTTTACCCTTGAAACCGGTTTTAAATCATAGGGCTGAAACGTTTATTTATCTATAAAGTTACCGTTTAAACAGAATATGTTCAGCTATAGATCAGCTTGAATCTGGATTAATTATGGTTTGTTTGGATTTTTATGTGATGCTGGTATGGAGTACTGAACCATTAATTTTGTTGTTATACAATAAATCGTTTTAACAAACATTTAAACATTAAAGTCCAAGAGTGTCATTGATTTAAATAAACATTTGGCCTTCATTTTATTTTAGGATGTAAATATTCGTAACCATACACACTGAGAGCCTGAGAATCTATTAGGGATCGTAACTCATTCGAGTAAGGCATATAGAAGTCCAGGAAGCTTACGATACGTCTTAATTTGTTTTAAGCAAACAACAACAGGATAGAGTGACTGACCTTAAGAAATAATGTTGTCATGAACTGAAGGGAGAAACAGATTGGGCGGTAGTTGGACAATAGTGACTTTTTGTAACATATTGTAGATACCGGTATATGTCTTAAACCAGTCGTGAAGAACATTTAAAAAGTGTGATTTACAAGTCAAGAATAATGACCATTTAAGAGAGTGGGTTGTACAAGTGTAGGCTATCTATTCACTAAGAAAGTATGGATTGTTATTCTTTAGTTTAATGTTAATCTTGGATATTTTAAAAGAATCTATTTATTTCCTAGTATTCCAGATTATTTTTTTGTATGTGTTCCACATATAAGGAGACATATAAATATTTAACATATTTTAACTAAACCGATATAATAATGTATAAACATTATTATATCGGTTTAGTTAAAATATGTTTTGAACATTTTAGTTATTATTTGGTAACAATATCAGATTCTGAATTATTTATGTTCAAGATATTGGCTTTAAACAAAAATTGTTCTTTCACTGGTATATTTTTGAAGTTTATACCAGAAAAACGAAAGCTAAAGTTTCTATTATAAAGTGGTTTTGAAAGTTTTAGCTGTAAAAAGATATTTTCAAAATTGTAGAAACTGGTGCAATAAATTGAATGACTTAGATCACAAGTATATGCACTTTAGTGTACAAGTTTTCGCTTTTGTCACACTATTTTAGATAGGCAAAAATGCACTTGAATTGTGATATCTCATAAGTGCGATTGCAACAAGTCCTATCTAGTAAGCTTGACTGAAAATTCCATGAACATTGTAAATAATATGTAATTGATGATAGGAGAGGGGTGAAATAAACACTTCTATATTAGCGTCATTATTATATGGGTAGGCCTATATGGCGAAATAAAAAAATAAAGTAAGTACCTTATGTCGATGTAAAAATTTTCAAACTTATATATTTTACACTTATTATTATTATTATGTTTTTTATATAAGCACATCAAGGAATGGAATTAACGTAATGTGTAGGGGGTGTGCCTGAGAGATATTTTAGAACAGCCAGTGTTTCTTTTTTATCAATTGACTAAAACTACTATGTAAAACAACACATTTTCTGGGTGTATTTTGAATCAACTTTCTCTGTTATAACAACGTTAGACCTACCAAATGTTTTTTTAACATATTATTTTAATTGACTAGACGAAAATTCATTTAATACCGAACAGAGTTTTCTTTCACTGAGACCCCTTCAAGTTAGTAATTGGCCAATCTATTTCGTTATTTTAAAATATCACCTAATCGATAAACTCACTACGGTACGTATATTTAGTGGACGTAAATTAAGTTAATTTAAGCTCAAGTGTACAAAGTTCGTCTTTATTGAGGCCACTTCATGCTATTGGCTTTAACATTTTTAAACATAAAAGAGTAACACGTTCTCAACATAATATAGTAGGAACCGTTTAAATATATTTTTACGAAATTATATCGATTGTTATTAAATAAAATGCAGTATTTATTAAACATTCTCCTCTTTTACTAGGCTTACTATCATAATATATTATCATGCTATACAGTTATTTAGTGTTATTTTTTTATAAATACAACCTTCTTAAGGAAAGTATTTCTGAACGACAGTGTATTAAAAAGACATTGTTATGATTAAACTTGGCTTTAATTGACTCATGAAGAACACTGGTTTTAAGTATCAAGAAAAAGATTGAAACAGTTTTTTTCGATGTTGTTGCGACAGAACTTAATGAGGCACAGATACTTGTTCTGTATGATTAACAAATTTACATGTTGGCGGTAGTTTTAAACTGTAAATTAAGCTTTACTCCTTTGGCATGAAATGTACCGAAGAAGGGATGGTGTGCGTGTCCCTGACTCGATCCAGGATGTTATTGCAATAAGTGAAATATAGTAATGGAAGAAATTATCTGTTGATGAGTCCACGGCTGAATAAAGGCTACCATACTAAGCAGAATATTACAAAAAATCAGAGAGATGCCAGAGTGATAACTAATCTGCAATTAATGCATCTAATTTTAGGAATTTTTATTTTGTAAAAAGACTATGATTGTGATTTTTAAAATTTGTTTATAGATATTCTCAATCGAATTATTCTTTTTGGAACAACTTACAATGTATTATTTTTCATAACACAATTAATTTTGACGCTGGCCGTTTTCAATTAGCATTTATTTTTATAAAAGATAAATTATTGCTGCGTCGTTTTTGTAAGTAGCTACATATTTTCGTTTAAAATCTCTTGAACGTTTTAATCTATACTATACTAACTTTTAACAGAAAAAGAAGGCTTTACAATCGTATTCCAAATATGAAGCAACAGTATATTGAGGTATTGTAAAATTTAAGTCATATCATTTGCAGCATATCCAATTTACCCCAAGAAAGCAACAGGTTCAGACATATTTGCTGGTGTATATACGTTTTGATTTGACCACTGTATAAATAGAAACGCTGCAACAATTAATCAATAATGTTTTATTTGTACTCTTAACGGAAATTTCGAAACAGTATCTCTTTTTAAATTTATTATTTGATTTATACTTTAATAAACTTTTAATTTGGATACACCTATGTACAAAGTATAAAAAACTGAAAATGAATATCTTAATGAAGTCTTGATTTATATTTATAACCATATTTGTCGAAAACAATGGTAGAGCAAACGACAGTTTGGGGGCTTTAAGAAAGAAAAGCGTTTCGTCTTTATATTATTAGGTGTAATATCATTATAAACACAGTTATTGCTGTACATTTGTCATCGAGAGGTTTTTGACATAAGCTTCTTCCCTTCTTGGACTAGAAGTGGAAGTGGCCGAGACAAGGTAGGAAACTGGCCCCTCAATTCGTCATTTCCTGCTTGATATACGATATACTTACATTTCTTCATGCTCAGCTCTTTTTTTAATTAATCAGATTAACTTTATGAATCAAAAAGAAGGATTTAGTTGGTCCTACAACCGTATACATTATACATACTTTAATGTTGTTTTAGCACAAAGAGAGTTTATATGTAATTTTTTTAACGTGCATTAACAGTAAGAAGAACTACGAACAAATTTTAATAATTAGTGATATTATAAAAATTTAATAAATTTTTATCAAATAGTAAATAGTTTAATGGTTTTAATGAAAATAAATACCTTTTCAGTCTTAGGCATACATATATTCAGAAATAAAAAGAACACTGTAGTTATTCAAAATTGTATATTAAAATTAATTACAGTAGTAACTTTTGGAGAATGGTTATTTATTGTAATACTATATGGTGTAAACACATTACAATATTAGTAATCCAACTTTCTGCGAGTTATTGTTACAAACAAAATAGGGTTTTATATATTTTGTTATTTACTTACTTTCAGTTTCTTGCATTCACGTTATTTTTTTTAACGTAGTTTCAATGTCTCTAAAGGAATTCCGATAATATTTAAGGATTTGATAGAGCTGTAGAAAAGTAGTAATTGTTCCACCGATTTTTCCACCGTGGGCGCTTCTTGTTGGTAATCGGCAGATCTATTCTTTTATTTTAAAATAACTATTAATCCATAAACACATTACGTTTATTTACAGGACGTAAATAAAATTAATACTGTACAAAGTTAAGATTTTTTAGTGAGGGTGCTTTACGGTAGTAATAGGCAGATCTATTCATTTATTTTAAAATAACACCTAATCCATAAACACATTACGTGTATTTACAGGACGAAAATAAAATTGATACTGTACAAAGTCTGATTTTTTAGTGAGGGTGCTTTACGGTAGTAATCGGCCGATCTATTCTTTTATTTTAAAATAACACCTAATCCATATTAGGAAAGTCGGTAGGGGTAATTAGACCTACAGTTCCAGTAATTTACAATACGGCTGATTTTTTTATAAGTATATTAA
>JAGFPH010003737.1:16581-43999 GCA_018207615.1 Philaenus spumarius
CTGTACAAAGTTAAGATTTTTTAGTGAGGGTGCTTTACGGTAGTAATCGGCCGATCTATTCTTTTATTTTAAAATAACACCTAATCCATATTAGGAAAGTCGGTAGGGGTAATTAGACCTACAGTTCCAGTAATTTACAATACGGCTGATTTTTTTATAAGTATATTAAAGCATTGCATTTGGATATGATCTATGATTAAAGTATGTAGATTAACATAAAAAAAAGTTTACCAGTCCACCGATTTCCCTATCCTTAATATTTCGATCTTGGATGAAGATAGAGAAAAATAAAAATACCACCGTGTAGGGGAAGTATTTTTCAATAAAAAAGGTCATTATGTACTTCTTTCCTCCGAGCAATGGTTTTTGTCTGGAAAAATCGATAATGCATGTATGTATTTTGCAGCAGGGTAAATCACTAAAAGTTGAAATCTCATTCATATATGAAGCGTTGGCTCATTCTAAATTGGCTGTATTTTAATATATCGAATTGAAACTTGACATAGGAGTTAAATATGTATTTTAAAAATTTATGCTGAATCTCAGCTTGTTATCTTGAAAATGACCCGATCTAGAGCCACTTGACTTATCAATGGGTTTCTCGATTTTAGGTGTACCGGACCCATGAACTAATTTTAATCTATTCCAGTTTCGTCAATTTTTGGAATATCAACATCAAATTGGTTTTACAAGTTGAATACATCCGTATAAATATTCTTAGTAAGTATGAACTATTTTTGTTCTTGTTATTTTTAAAAACGAGGTACATTTATTGGTACATAAGGTACAAACACAATTGTTTTTAGCTATACTTATTTTAAAAACTATATTTAAAAAATTGACTAATCTGCAGCCGATCAACTCAAGCGTTTGAAAAAAATATAAAAAGGTATAAAATTATACTATTTTAATTTACTTGTGCTTTTAAAAGTAAATAATGAAAAAGGTTTATACTCCTTGAATTTGTTTGAATCTATATATTTAACTTGTAAAAAAACTTTCAGGTTGATATTTTGAAAATTTTCTAAACTGGAGCCGTTTAAATTAGTTCGTGGGTCCGGTACACCTAAAATCGAGAAACCCATTGATAAGTCAAGTGGCTCTAGATCGGGTCATTTTCAAGATAACAAGCTGAGACTCAGCATAAATGTTTAAAATATATATTTTAACTCCTATGTCAAGTTTCAATTCAATATATTAAAATTCGGCCAATTTAGAATGACCCAACGCTACATATATGAATGAGATTTCAACTTATAGTGATTTCCCCTGCTGCAAAATACATACCTGCATTATAAAATGTTTTCCAGACAAACCATTGCTCGGAGGAAATAAATACATATGTTCTTTTTTATTGAAAAATACCTCCCCTACACGGAGGAATGTGTTATTTTTCTCTATCTTCATCCCAGCTTGAAATATTAAGAATAATCGAAAAAAATTATAATCGATTTTTGTTTTCGACTTTGGGAAATCGATAAACTGGTAAACTTTTTTTTATGTTAATCTACATACTTTTGGTACTTATAAAAAAAATCAGCCGAATTGCAAATTACTGGTAGTTTTAACCTATACCAACTGGGCCTATATACACATTACGTGTATTTACTGGACGTAAATAAAATGAATACTGTACAAAGTTAGATTTTTTAGTGAGGGTGCTTTATTTTAAAATAACTTTAATTGATGTTAGATATTAGTTATGGTGATGTAATACTCTATAGTCCATGTTGTTAGGGTGCTTTTGTGTGAGAAAGAATATACTATTTAAATTAACAAACATAGACATTTGTTAGTGTTTTTTCTTATTGATTTTGATACAGGACTTGATTCTCCACACGTAATTAATGTATCACAATGATTAAAATTTAAAACGAATAAATTTTCCTAACTAATGCCTGTTCCAATAACCAGAACTCAAAATAATATATTTGAATTTTGGAAAGCATTTGTTGTTATCACAAACCATAAATATTGCAAAATCTACTATCATTTTAAAGAGTTATGAATTAAAAGAGTTAGAGGATAAAAGAATTATGCGAAGTATTAAGTACTTTAAGAAATACTTAATGAAATTTTTACCACAAATCACACCCCTTTCTACTTTCGAAGTAATGCCACTAAGATTTAAAAAAAAAAACAGTAATAATTATTAAGAGAACAATTGCAAATCTAATCCCGTGTTAAAAATCAGTTCCTTCTACCGTAATTTGTATTGGTATTATTTATAAACTTAGCAAGTATTTACTACCAAGGCGATTACGATTGTGAATTGAGTAATGTGTTCCTTTTTTAATTAATTATTTATACTGTGGTGAAAACAGCATCAAAGTCTGATCAGTAGTTTTCGAGATTTGTCCCAAAACAGTAAAACAAATGTTATCAGGTAGAGTTATTTAGAGATAATATTGTAATGTATATTTTTTTTAAATAATTTAACACTTGCTTATAATAATTTTGCATTTCAATTACAACCCATGCCTAAAGATAACCTTAATTGATATTAAATTACAAATTAAACAATTTATGTAAGATCTTTTTAAGTTTTCTGTAAAGTATTTAAATTGATTACATGATTAAAACCTCAGTCGATATTCACGATTAGAAAATTTGTTATTAATAATAATTGTACATAGAATAGGTTATTAAAACAAAGCAAACACAGAATAAGGATGATTGCGAGTTCGGAGTTATTGGATTAGTAAATATTGAGTTTTAGGTACACTAAAACTATTCCAACAGTGTAAAATACTTAATTTGGAGACTGTAAAACAAGTCAGTATGATTTAAAAGCTATTCTTTTATGACTTGTTTGTTATATTTTCGTCAAACATCCCACAAAATACTCGAACGAAGCTACCTCATTCCATTTAAGAAATAGTCTTTAAACAACTCGTCAAATATAATATATTTTACTTAAATCTGAATAATTTGAAAAGAGCTACTTTTTCTATTACCTTCATAAAGACAGACGGCGCAGTCATCTTTTTAGAAGCAAAGCTCATACAGAATTCCAAAATGAGGTTTCATTTATTGCGAACAATAGCAACACATTTAATTTTCTTGCAGTATTTTTATAAATAGAAATGGGTGATTTTTGATGGGTAAATAATTTTTGCTTTCGTAAGAACTTAGATTCGTTTGCAATTAATTGTTCTGCTGCTTTTACTACTATTTTTGGAAAATTTTAGCTGCAGTTCCTTCAAAAGTTCAAGAGGGAGAGGTTTTGAGAAAATGTTTCTACATTTTGAAAAAATCAGGTTTTGAGAAATGTTTAGTTCTTTATTGAACTGAAAATATTATGTAGGATAATTATTGAGGGATTTAACTAAGTATTCAGTTTACCTTTTAAAAATAAACAGTATTGACAAATAAATGTGATTAATGTATTACTTGACACCTTAGATATTAAGTTATTTGAACATTTAAAATCCTTATCAATGATTTTAGGTAGTTCTTATTTGTGTGGAATGGCAGTTTAGTACTGCAAGCGTTGACGAAATTTCACCCTTACATTAACAATTAGTTCTTTATATGACTGAGTTCTTAACAAAATGCTGAATCCATTGGTATGAAAAGACGTCAACTGTGAGCAAATCTGGCATTAATGAGATCTTAACGTATCTGTTTACAGTAAAAATTAATAAATTCTAATTTTAATTTATGAATAGATATAATGTAAATAGCATATATACAGAGAAACTAACTGTTCGCTTTGTTAACAGTGTCAACGATATTATAATTACCTATAAATAAAACAAGTTATATTTATGAATGGTATTAAATTGTTTGTACATTTTCAACTTCAACAAAATACTCCTCTAAAGGTTTATTGAAAACTAACAGATAGTTATTTAGGATTTAAATGACAAAAATTAATGGATACCACAAAATAAAGACTACGTATTTGTATAGCTAGACGAAGTATGGTGTTATCAGGTAATACATTGTAGGTTGATATCTTTTGAGTGACCTTGAAGCACGCAGTTGCAGCAAGGATGACATAATGATATCCTTAATTTGTAAAGGTTGTTATGTGAATGATGGATTCTGTTGGCATAGATGGGTCATTCCAAATAAACAAAGGATAGGCTGAGCATACGGATTTGTTAAGTTAATATTACGCTTCTAGCTTATTAGTTCATACGTCACCAAGTAGAACTGTCAAAGCAGAATTCATGCAATAACTGGGGTCGGCTTGGCTTTACCTGTTGCATCAATCAAAATAAATATGAGGGAAATATTAATTTTCCAACAATTACTGTCGGCATTAATATTTCTTTTCAATTTCACAATTTATTATATTCATAAAAGTTTGATGTTTTACTAAAATTTACCTTTTTTATTCTCTTAAGCAAACAACTTTAGGCTTACAATATTTAGTGGAGTATTCTTAATAAAATATTGTTTGAATTGCACTTTAGATTGGCCGAAACATCAGTTTTTCGTAAAGAACTCAACAAAAATCAGTCTGGAGAAAATTTGCTGCGACAAATGGAAACCTAACGAGTGTTTGCAAGTTTTGAAACAATCAAAGTATAAATTACTCTAAATGTTATAATACAATTATTATACTTTATTTATTTACCTTCCTCGTATAATTTAACAGAAAGATTATACGTAAAAAAAAAATAATAATAATGCAACACTGATTACGAAAAAGGAAGAATACAATGACATATGATCGAATTATCTACTTAGACTAAAGCGAGTCAAACACACTTAACACTTTAAATGAGTTTTACTTTATTATTAAGGTCACATCTGTATTAAGGCATATATTTCATATTTACTTTTCAAGAGGTTTATTTAAGTTAAAGTAGTTTATACTTATTAGTTTATACAGTTTCAAACTATAACATAATATTCCTGAGATTAGAATATTTAAATTGTGCAACCTTTCTTAACTACGGTTTCAGAGACGTAGCCAAGGGGGAGCTTTAGAGGTACCGACCCCCTTCAGTTAATTTTTTTGGAAGAAATTTGATTTTGTTTGTAACCTTGTACACAAAAAAAATAGATACGGAATATTGAGTATTGATGGACAAAGCAAGGACCAGAGATAATTGTTTTGTTTACATACTTCATGTTCCTCTATTTTTGCTCTGCAGGGCCAAACTTCCGCACCTGGCCATCCCTATAGATTCGCCTTTCCATTTGACGTTGCATCAATAAGTGATTAGTCAGAATCAGTTAAAGATTGCCTATAGTAGTAGCAGTAGCGAGTGCTGTCGACGCATTATACTAAATAAGTAAATCTTTAAAACTTTTATTTATCGAGGTAAAAGTGATATTATTAACTATTAGGCCTAATAATAAACTCTATAAAGACCACGATCAAGGAACGATTTTGAAGTTTTTTAAAACTGATGAGCCAAAATCAAGTGGCAGCTTCACCGACAACAACAAACAACCTTTAATTCACCCTAATGATGAAAAACAAGATGGTTAAGTTTCTATCTTTGGTGCAAAAATTGTAATTAACCCTACAACAGACAATGTTAATTAAAATGGATTTGTTACCGTTTGCAAGCTTTTTTTTTAAATTCATCAAATATAGTAGTTAGGCCTTCATCCTAATCCAAAATCTTCTATAAAAATTATTCAGAAAAAGATCCAACGAGTTCATATGTGCAACTAAAACATTTATCGAGGTAAAATTGTAAAAGTTATTAGCTCAGAAATCAAAAAATGATTAGTAACAAAAATATCCAACTTTAGGCCTACAAGGCCTAAAAAGTTGTAATTTTTAGACAACTATAATTTTAAAACAATTATTACATATGCAAATATAATTTTTTCAAAACATTTGTAAGTCTAAAAATTAAAGTTTGAAACATTTCCTTTCCGATGGTTTTTGTTGGATTGAAATTGAACGAATTTTAGCGGGTGAAATATTCGATATAATAAGACGTTACAGCAGTGCTGTCTCGCCTTGCTGTTGTAATTTGTATTCAAAAACATTTTTTTACTTATATAGATTTTCTTTTTATTATTTAAATTAGTTACACATTCTACTAATTCTTACAGTTTAGTAAATTATATTTTATACTTGAGGATTTTTTAAATATTTGAAAAGCTTTAAATTTTTACATAAAAACGTATTTTTTATATGCATTTGTAAGCTAAAAATGGTATCGAAACACTGTTTTCGGGGTTCAAAAGTCGGCTAATCTAGGCAAGACCACCTTCCTTTACAAAATCCTGTCTACTTCACTGACAGTGTATTTAGTATTTTGTACTGTGTATAACAAAGCATGTAAATATTGATGAAATTACATGTAAATATACAAACTAATAATATTATATAGTCTTCTGATATTAGGAAGGATTAGTTGGAGTGACACGAAAGAAAATAATTGTAAACGTCTAATTCATACTCGCATAGTATTTTTGCAACGTATCTGTTTAGTTGTTTAGAGTACAATCTGTAAAGTAGTAGTCAGCAATAGCGTGATTGATCGCATCGGGTTTGATGCCGATGCGTCGTCAAATGCTAATCGATATAGTATCGCATAGTAATCTTTCGCAAATCTTCCATATATATTGTTATTTTATAAAATTCTGAACAGGAGATTCCACTTGATCTTAATGAGTTTTCTTTGCTTTTAGACATCGACCGGAAGACAATATTACTTCGTGACCTTAGCCTTTTCTGTCGCGTTCATTTTGTTTATTGTATTTATTACTGTATTATTGTACAGACAAGTAAGAATTAGGTAATTTTCTTATATTGGATAATTCTCATATTAGATAATTTTTCTAATATAATCTGTTATAGTAGATAATTTTCAGCAGTGGTAGTTCGTCAGATTGAGCGGTTCTCTACAACGTGAATATAATTTCCATTTGTGTATTTAAATATCGTGTTCAAACAAATAAATAAGGTTCAAACAAGGTAAAATAAGGTAATAAATAAGGTTATTATTGTGTTTATAAATAAGGTTCAAACATTAACAATTTCTGATTTAGTATTAAATTTTGAACAAAATGTATATTTCAGAGTTAGTGTAAAGTGAATTTTGGATTTGTGAAAAAAGTGAAAACTCAAAAAATCAGGATTCACAAATTCTTCTTCTTCTCTCCTAAGTAAACATTTAAAACTACTTTTTAAGTAGTATTCCCTATACTTTGTAATACTGTATTCTCTTTTAAACAAAGTGATATAAAATAGTACTTTAACCATGTGAAAAGTTATATTTTTATTGATTTTTGAAAAAAAGTCTGTGAAAACCACTAAACACGCTGAAGAAAACCCAAAACCATCGGAGGGTTAATTTTACGTGAGAGGGATCTTGGTACACGTACTTTACTAATAAATTTGTTTAAAATAAAACTCACTACTAATAGACCAAATAATAACTATATCGTATTTCCAAAAATTAATAATAATGTCTTTAAAGTATTACATTTTCGTCAGAGGGAGCTTTGTACTAATACTTAGCTAATAAATTTTACTGAAATAAAACTCACTAATAATGGACCAAATAATTACTTTATCATATTCCAAAAAATAAATACTGTAATAATGTCTTTCAAGTAATACATTTTCGTGAGAGAGAGCTTTGTACTAATAATTAGCTAATAAATTTATCTGAAATAAAAATCACTACTAATGGACCAATTAAATACTTTATCCTATTCCAAAAAAAGTAATAATAGGCCTAATGTCTTTCATGTATTACATTTTCGTGAGAGGGAGCTTCGTACTAATACTTAACTAATAAATTTGACTGAAATAAAACTCACTACTAATGGACCAAATAATAACTTTATCGTATTCCCAAAAAATAAATAATAATGTCTTTCAAGTATTACATTTTCGTGAGAGGGAGCTTTGTACTAATACTTAGCTAATAAATTAACCACAAATAAAACTCACTACTAATGGACCAAATAATAACTTTATCGTATTCGCAAAAAAATAAATAATAATACCGTTCAAGTATTACATTTTCATGAGAGGGAGCTTTGTACTAATACACTATACTTAGGTAATACATTTGACTTACTTAAAAATTACTACTAATGGACCAAGTAATTAATTACTTTATCGTATCCCCAACAAATAAATAATAATGTCTTTTAAGTATTACATTTTCATGAGAGGTAGCTTTGTACTAATACACTGTACTTAGGTAATACATTTGACTTACATAAAAATTACTACTAATGGACCAAGTAATTACTTTATCGTATTCCCAAAAAATAAATAATAATGTCTTTCAAGTATTAAATTTTCGTGAGAGGGAGCTTCTTACTAGTACTTAGCTAATAAATTTGCCTGAAATGAAACTCACTACTAATGGACCAAATAACTTCATTGTATTCACGAAAAATAAATAATAAAATCTTTAATGTTATAAGCTTTACGAGAGAGAAAGCCTCGTACAAGTACTTGATGGATTAAATAAATCTCTCAAATAATAGAACAAATAACTTTATCGTATTCACGAAAAAAAATATTGGGTGTGCTTAAGACCCAAAGCACTTGGAAGTGAAAACTTATATGACCAGTCTATAAAACGTTTACAGACGATGTAGCTCGCAACGGTTGCTTTTAGATAAGTGCACATAAGCACGAAATTGATTTTTAGAGTTATCGATTCGAAAAATGTTCTATCGTGTTTTTTGCATTGCAAAACATATATTTAGACTGACCACATACCTACTTTGTCAAAACTGTAAAAGTCAAAATTGAACTTAATGGGTGAGCCCCGAGGGGAAGTGCCCATTTTCAGAGTTATCGATTCGAAACATGTTCCATCGTGTTTTTTGCATTGAAAAACATATATTTTGAACCGACACACACCTACTTTGTCCAAACTGTAAAAGTCAAAATTAAACTTATGAGGGGAGTCCCGAGGAGAGGTGCCCATTTTCAGAGTTATCGATTCGAAATATGTTCCATCGTGTTTTTTTGCATTGCAAACCATATATTGTAACCCGACAAACACCTACATTGTCCACACTCTAAAAGTCAAAATTGAACTTATAGGGATTAGTCTCAAGAGTCATGTCCACTATGCCGTTGCAAAGATCGTTACTTACACTGATGGAGTTCCTTCCATGGGGGTCGAGAATCGTCAAAAACGCTCTAGGACGCACCGTTTTCGAGATATTAACGATTTTTGTAAAAAGTCAAAATTGAAATTATGGGTGGAGCCCCGAGGGTTATGTTCACTATGCCGTTGTTAAGATCGCAAACGGTATGGACGGTGTCTCTAAAAGTGTGGTCGAGAGTCTTCAAAAACGCTCTAGGACGCACCGTTTTCGAGATATTAACTATGTTTCTTGTCGATCACGGTACTGTACGTGACGACGATTTGTTACGCAAAATTTAATTTAAACTTCCGGCAAAATGAAAGTTCCATTGATCCAAAAGAAGTTTTCACTTCAATGAAAGTTCCAACGATCCAATAGGAGTTTTCACTTCAAAAACACCGAAAAAGCTCAAAATTATATAGTAAATAAAAATTAGATAAACACGGTTACTATTAGATAAGTGATCTTAAGCACGCAACGGTTACTATTTCAGTGGTCTGATGTAGGGGTAGCAGCTATTGGATCGTGTACGGGGACAACAACTATTGGATCGTGTACGGAGACAACAGCTATTAGCTCGGGTACGGAGACAACAGCTATTAGCTCGGGTACGGGGACAACAGCTATTGGATCGGGTACGGGGAAAACAGCTATTGGATCGGGTACGGGGACAACAGCTATTGGATCGGGTCGGGGACAACAGCTATTAGCTCGGGTTATATATTTTAAAAATACACATATATCATACACTATTTGCGGGGATTGGTGCGGGGATTGGTGCGGGGACAACAGCTATTGGATCGGGTACGGGGACAACAGCTATTAGCTCGGGTACGGGGACAACAGCTATTGGATCGGGTACGGGGAAAACAGCTATTGGATCGGGTACGGGGACAACAGCTATTGGATCGGGTCGGGGACAACAGCTATTAGCTCGGGTTATATATTTTAAAAATACACATATATCATACACTATTTGCGGGGATTGGTGCGGGGACAACAGCTGTTGGATCGGGTACGGGGACAACAGCTATTGGATCGGGTACGGGGACAACAGCTATTAGCTCGGGTACGGGGACAACAGCTATTAGCTCGGGTACGGGGACAACAGCTATTGGATCGGGTACGGGGAAAACAGCTATTGGATCGGGTACGGGGACAACAGCTATTGGATCGGGTCGGGGACAACAGCTATTAGCTCGGGTTATATATTTTAAAAATACACATATATCATACACTATTTGCGGGGATTGGTGCGGGGACAACAGCTGTTGGATCGGGTACGGGGACAACAGCTATTGGATCGGGTACGGGGACAACAGCTATTAGCTCGGGTACGGGGACAACAGCTATTAGCTCGGGTACGGGGACAACAGCTATTGGATCGGGTACGGGGAAAACAGCTATTGGATCGGGTACGGGGACAACAGCTATTGGATCGGGTCGGGGACAACAGCTATTAGCTCGGGTTATATATTTTAAAAATACACATATATCATACACTATTTGCGGGGATTGGTGCGGGGACAACAGCTGTTGGATCGGGTACGGGGACAACAGCTATTGGATCGGGTACGGGGACAACAGCTATTAGCTCGGGTACGGGGACAACAGCTATTAGCTCGGGTACGGGGACAACAGCTATTGGATCGGGTACGGGGAAAACAGCTATTGGATCGGGTACGGGGACAACAGCTATTGGATCGGGTCGGGGACAACAGCTATTAGCTCGGGTTATATATTTTAAAAATACACATATATCATACACTATTTGCGGGGATTGGTGCGGGGACAACAGCTGTTGGATCGGGTACGGGGACAACAGCTATTGGATCGGGTACGGGGACAACAGCTATTAGCTCGGGTACGGGGACAACAGCTATTAGCTCGGGTACGGGGACAACAGCTATTGGATCGGGTACGGGGAAAACAGCTATTGGATCGGGTACGGGGACAACAGCTATTGGATCGGGTCGGGGACAACAGCTATTAGCTCGGGTTATATATTTTAAAAATACACATATATCATACACTATTTGCGGGGATTGGTGCGGGGACAACAGCTGTTGGATCGGGTACGGGGACAACAGCTATTGGATCGGGTACGGGGACAACAGCTATTAGCTCGGGTACGGGGACAACAGCTATTAGCTCGGGTACGGGGACAACAGCTATTGGATCGGGTACGGGGAAAACAGCTATTGGATCGGGTACGGGGACAACAGCTATTGGATCGGGTCGGGGACAACAGCTATTAGCTCGGGTTATATATTTTAAAAATACACATATATCATACACTATTTGCGGGGATTGGTGCGGGGACAACAGCTGTTGGATCGGGTACGGGGACAACAGCTATTGGATCGGGTACGGGGACAACAGCTATTAGCTCGGGTACGGGGACAACAGCTATTAGCTCGGGTACGGGGACAACAGCTATTGGATCGGGTACGGGGAAAACAGCTATTGGATCGGGTACGGGGACAACAGCTATTGGATCGGGTCGGGGACAACAGCTATTAGCTCGGGTTATATATTTTAAAAATACACATATATCATACACTATTTGCGGGGATTGGTGCGGGGACAACAGCTGTTGGATCGGGTACGGGGACAACAGCTATTGGATCGGGTACGGGGACAACAGCTATTAGCTCGGGTACGGGGACAACAGCTATTAGCTCGGGTACGGGGACAACAGCTATTGGATCGGGTACGGGGAAAACAGCTATTGGATCGGGTACGGGGACAACAGCTATTGGATCGGGTCGGGGACAACAGCTATTAGCTCGGGTTATATATTTTAAAAATACACATATATCATACACTATTTGCGGGGATTGGTGCGGGGACAACAGCTGTTGGATCGGGTACGGGGACAACAGCTATTGGATCGGGTACGGGGACAACAGCTATTAGCTCGGGTACGGGGACAACAGCTATTAGCTCGGGTACGGGGACAACAGCTATTGGATCGGGTACGGGGAAAACAGCTATTGGATCGGGTACGGGGACAACAGCTATTGGATCGGGTCGGGGACAACAGCTATTAGCTCGGGTTATATATTTTAAAAATACACATATATCATACACTATTTGCGGGGATTGGTGCGGGGACAACAGCTGTTGGATCGGGTACGGGGACAACAGCTATTGGATCGGGTACGGGGACAACAGCTATTAGCTCGGGTACGGGGACAACAGCTATTAGCTCGGGTACGGGGACAACAGCTATTGGATCGGGTACGGGGAAAACAGCTATTGGATCGGGTACGGGGACAACAGCTATTGGATCGGGTCGGGGACAACAGCTATTAGCTCGGGTTATATATTTTAAAAATACACATATATCATACACTATTTGCGGGGATTGGTGCGGGGACAACAGCTGTTGGATCGGGTACGGGGACAACAGCTATTGGATCGGGTACGGGGACAACAGCTATTAGCTCGGGTACGGGGACAACAGCTATTAGCTCGGGTACGGGGACAACAGCTATTGGATCGGGTACGGGGAAAACAGCTATTGGATCGGGTACGGGGACAACAGCTATTGGATCGGGTCGGGGACAACAGCTATTAGCTCGGGTTATATATTTTAAAAATACACATATATCATACACTATTTGCGGGGATTGGTGCGGGGACAACAGCTGTTGGATCGGGTACGGGGACAACAGCTATTGGATCGGGTACGGGGACAACAGCTATTAGCTCGGGTACGGGGACAACAGCTATTAGCTCGGGTACGGGGACAACAGCTATTGGATCGGGTACGGGGAAAACAGCTATTGGATCGGGTACGGGGACAACAGCTATTGGATCGGGTCGGGGACAACAGCTATTAGCTCGGGTTATATATTTTAAAAATACACATATATCATACACTATTTGCGGGGATTGGTGCGGGGACAACAGCTGTTGGATCGGGTACGGGGACAACAGCTATTGGATCGGGTACGGGGACAACAGCTATTAGCTCGGGTACGGGGACAACAGCTATTAGCTCGGGTACGGGGACAACAGCTATTGGATCGGGTACGGGGAAAACAGCTATTGGATCGGGTACGGGGACAACAGCTATTGGATCGGGTCGGGGACAACAGCTATTAGCTCGGGTTATATATTTTAAAAATACACATATATCATACACTATTTGCGGGGATTGGTGCGGGGACAACAGCTGTTGGATCGGGTACGGGGACAACAGCTATTGGATCGGGTACGGGGACAACAGCTATTAGCTCGGGTACGGGGACAACAGCTATTAGCTCGGGTACGGGGACAACAGCTATTGGATCGGGTACGGGGAAAACAGCTATTGGATCGGGTACGGGGACAACAGCTATTGGATCGGGTCGGGGACAACAGCTATTAGCTCGGGTTATATATTTTAAAAATACACATATATCATACACTATTTGCGGGGATTGGTGCGGGGACAACAGCTGTTGGATCGGGTACGGGGACAACAGCTATTGGATCGGGTACGGGGACAACAGCTATTAGCTCGGGTACGGGGACAACAGCTATTAGCTCGGGTACGGGGACAACAGCTATTGGATCGGGTACGGGGACATCAGCTATTAGCTCGGGTTATATATTTTTAAAATACACATATATCACACACTATTTGAGTTGCCTGGTGTGGGGACAACAGCTCGATCACGGTACGGTACGTGACGCGAAATTTTATTTAAACTTGGCCTATCTTTTTAATAGGAGAAAAACTAAAATTAATAATCTCCTTAATGATAAGATTAATGTAGGGAAAATCTATCTGACTAAAATGAATCAAATTTTTGAAAGTACTTTATTTTATTTATTTAGATAATTCAAATTATTTGTCTAATTTTTCATATTAAGTATTTTATAATTTAAGAGTTAAATTAACTTTTTTAAATCCTGTTGACAACGAAATTTATTGCAGTTATGGAATTTATTGTATGACATAGCCTATTAATAGTTTGGATAAGATTATACAAATCCGTAATACCTTATGATTAGGTTCTATTTTGATAGTAGAATTTCGTATTATTACGTTGGTTCTACTGCGTAACATTAGGGACGAAGTGTATAAAAGATGTAACATTAGGTCCGAAAGCAAATATATCGGTCGTGTTACAGTAAGGCCGTTTTCGTTGATGGTGGTACAATAAGTGCTTGGGCGTAGTTTTAAAACGGTTCTAATGTTACATCTCTAATGTTACAATCTGGCGGTACATTAGAGCCTCGTGCGTAGGATTTTGTAACATTAGGGCCGTGTATACAAACATATATATATATATATATATATATATATATATATATATATATATATATATATGAATTTTTTTGACACCCCAAAACGTGTTCTGGGGACCATGATCGGTGCTCATTTGCTACTCCCGACCTTGGGTCTCACCATAAGGGCCACTGCAATAGCTCATTTTTCCTATGGAAATTCGCTAATAATTGAAACGTGCAGTAAGGGCAGGGAAATCGATGTTCTGGAAGAGCTCCACATATACAAGAACTATATAAACAATTCATCAGAAATATTGAATGACAAGTTGAAATTCAAATCCAATTTAATCCTCATATGACCTAATAAGTATGTGTAAGTAATTTAGTACGTATAGTACATAATGCATAGTACATATTATGTGTAATTTAGTATGTATTAAGAAGACTTGTAAATGAATCAGTGAGGTCGAAACAGCGGTCGTCAATATACATGATGCCTTGATCGCAATTGCAAGGTAATGTTATAATTTTATTAAATTCAACATTGTGATCAAGAAGTAGGATTCAAAATGAACCAATTTAAAGCCCAAACATTCCAATACTGCCCAAAAATATAAAATTTGTTATTTCCTCCATTTAAGTTTGTTTAACAATACAAAATATAAAGTCCTAAAATTCCCCTTGATAATAATATGGGAGAATTTTTGTCTAAAAACTCGCCCTTTGTTTGAGAGAACCATTCAAGCTACACTCGTGACAGATACGTATATATAAATTTGAAGCTTAAACCTAAGATAATATTTAATTATAATAGAAGGATTGCCTTGATTCAAGATTAGAGCAATAGAGAAAATAAGTTGTCTCATATATGTAGTTTATTATCTTTACTGTCAATCTTTATAAAATTTTTAGAATACAAATAATGCAATGTATAATGAATTGCTCTTTTATTGTCTTCGGCTTTTTCATTGTGAGAAAATATTCCGCAAAAATATCAAATGTGTCATTTCATTACTTTAAATAATGCAGAACTTAACTTTCTTCAAACTGTTATGGTGAGTTATAAAGTCATTTCGTATTTACAACTGATAGCTGGTTCATTATTAATGAAATCGTACTACTAGCTTTTAATAATTAGACAATTGATCAAGGTTTCGATTCGATTTATTTTATTGTACAGCAAACAACAAATGTAACTTTTATGAAGTAGTTATAAAACCTCTATAAGTGTGTTCCTTTTTAAACTTTGTGATTTTGTTCACTGATTATTTATTAATGATAAAATGACAAAATAGTTAAATTTAATTATCTAATGCGGTTACATTTTTTAACCGACTTCAAAAAAAGGAGGAGGTTCTACGTTTGCACTTATGTTTTTTTTTTATGTTCATCGATTTCTTGGAAACGGCTTAACCAATTTGAATAATTTAAATTGTAATCTATTAAGGTAGATCCTGAGGTGGTCCTATATTTTATTTATGACATAAGCCATACCATTTTTCAGAAAATCTGAAAAACTATGTTTATAAGATTACCATCAATCTATGCATCTTACAGATTTTCTGTTATGAATGTTCACTGATTTTTCGAAAACGGTTTTACCGATTTGGATAATTTAAATTGTATTCTATAAGGTAGATCCAGAGGTGGTCCCATATATTTTTGTATGACATAAGCTGTACAATTTTTCGGAAAATCAAAAACTATATTTATAAGATTGCCATCCATGTATGCTTCTTACGGATTTTCTGTTATGAATGTTCACTGATTTTTTGAAAACGGCTTTACCGATTTAGATAATTTAAATAATATTCTATTAAGGTAGATCCCGAGGTGGTCCCATATATTTTTTTATGGGGTAAAACATACCATTTTTCAGAAATCTGAAAAACTATGTTTATTTTTATCATCAATGTAAGCATCTTATGGATTTTCTGTTATGAATGTTCATTAATTTCTCGAAAACGCTTTAACCGATTTGGATAATTTAAATTGTATTCTATAAGGTAGATCCCGAGGTGGTCCCATATATTTTTTTATTACAAAAACCATACCATTGGTCCACCCATAAACCAATATATGGGACCCAGCTTTGACGAGCCCGGGCAAAACTGCTTCGACTGGTTCCTTTCGCAATAATATTGTTCTAACAATCCCTTATGGTTTACCTTATAACTTCTGGTCTGTCAGTCGTGGTCGAATTGTTGAGCATAGGCGTATGTATTCGAGCAATCGCATTGAGGGAGTCAGGTGTTAACTAATTTAGTTTAGTTTTAATAGCTGTTGGGTAAATTCTCATTACACTTTTGGTATGGTGAATAAAATAAGTCCAACAACAAATATTTTTCTAATAAACATGTTCGATACTGTATTATATTTTTTGAAATTTGCGGACACTGCAATTGAGATCAAATCTTAGCTTCACCAACACTTTATACCTAACGTTGCAAAAACTAACGTTATAACATCAGCAGTTTTCTTTTCTAATGTGTAGGCTTAGTAATTTTTTCATGGTCCTCCGGCAATGTTATGTAGTTTTTCAGATTTTCTGGAAATGGTATGAATTAGGCCAGAAAACAATATACGAGATCACCTCGGGATCTACCTTAATAGATTACAATTTAAATTCTCCAAATTGGTTAAGCCGTTTACGTGAAATCAGTGAACATTCGTAACAGAAAATCCACAGATGCACAAATTGATGGCAATCTTATAAACATTGCTTTCAGATTTTCTGAAAAATGGTATGTTTTACGCCTTAAAAAAATATATGGGACTACCTTAATAGAATATAATTTAAATTATCCAAATCGGTTAAGCCGTTTTCGAGAAATCACATGATGTGTTACTAGATCCAATTTTCTTAAAATAATCCCCCTCCCCTCCAAAAAAAATACCTGCTCACATTTTAGTATATCTAAGAAATGAATGGCACCGACTTCAAATAGTTTTGCCGTAAATATAATAATTTGCTTTTTTTAAACAAAACATAAATAGGTTCTAATAGAAATTGTGGGATCAGGGTAATTATATAAATTCTTCTTAATATAGTTATTGTTGCCTAATTGTAACCTAATTAAATGATTTTTCACTTTTTAGTGTTGTTATTTTTTAAAGTTGGTTTGGTTTTTTTTAAGTTTGTTTATTACTTGTGTAGCGTACTTAACACAATGAAAAATGTATGTAGGCTATAGATTTTGATATGTTTAGCATTAACATTAATATGGATAGTATTTAGTATTTATTAATGGTGTGTGATAAATCATTTGATTGCAATAAGCCTCTGGTATTTTGTATAGTCATGATATTTATTATATTTTGGTAATTAGAAATTTCCCCATGAGGAAAATGAAAATGGCAATGATCAATACCATCGATATAATGTAAATCGTGAAACTTTTATAAAGGTACTGTCATGTTAACAGTTTCGCATGTACGGTACTGTTAATTGCTATAAGTGCAATTGTTATAGTCTGAGGTGTTTTTTCTTTCAGAAATTAAAATATTAAACAACAATCGAATGGAATACACCTAGAAGTTTCTTAATATAGGTACCTACCACACAAATTTTATAAAATGTTTAGACTACAAACAATGCATTATATTCTTAAATAGATTTTCATTAAAAGTTTGGATTTGTTTACCTATATCCTGAGGTGTCTTGCCCAAATATACTTCATTAGCTCTTGGGTTTTCTACAGCTATTTCATTGCAAGAAGGCCTATTACCTGTAATAAATGAATAGGTACATTATATTATTCAGCTAAAAGGTAACTTAAGACGAGCAGATATCCTGCTTTTTAGGGATATTCAGCGAATTTCACTCAACATTCCCGATCAAGAAACATTTCAGAAACAGGCGATAGATAAGGATAACAAAAAAAAGTACCAAATATATATTGGTTTATACAAAATTGACATTAAAATAGCAAACATAGATTACAAAAAACACAAGTTATTTATTTTATTGCTAGTTTATTAGAATGTAACGGGCTGAAACTGTTAAAATATATAAAGCTACAATTATTGAGAATTACAATCAACAATCAATAATAAAAGAAGCACACGTTCTCTATTATAACATTTAGTCAAGACCGGCCTAGAGAGATAAAAACATATGTTCAGATATATAAATATTCACATTGTACAAAGTAACCTTAAATCAAATCATCTGTCAAGGTGCCAAGTTCTTTCTCTCACTACCTTTATGAGCCTATAAAGAAATCTGTAAGTCTGGGCATTGTCTTCCATTGTTTATATATTTGGACTGCTAGTCTGCACACGGTTGTGGGTTATTGTTATATTAAGAGTGTGATTCATCGTGGATTGTTCAATAGTTGACTATTGAAGCTGTGTACTATTTAACACAGCTACAATAACTGAAGCTTATTCAACCAATATTCAACAACAGATAGAATGTTACTTATGACAATCGGTATACTTCAATTGTTGTTGCAAAATGAACTTATTCACAGTGATAAATAACCGAGGTTTGTACGATGACAATAAATAGAAGGGGAGATCCTGAGTTTATGGGAACTGGAAAAGATCGTCCAGTTGATTCAAGTTTGTTTTTGTACAAGGATAACAACAGTCTGGTATATACCACAAGCCGATATAATTTTTAAATTTAATTGGCTCTTAACCATGCCGCTGAGTCGGATACAGTTGTCTTGACTATGATAGACACTCTGGATTAAACAAACACACCTAACTTACAATTCTACAAAATCAGGTGTAAACAAACTAGAAGAACTAAAATGCCCATACAAGTTTTAAGAATCATTTGAAAATGGAGCCCAGAAGTATTTTTTTCTTCGTGAACATTGTCGGTGTAAATGGGTACCTATATTGTTTATAATTCAAACACTGCCTTAAGTATTGAAAGGAAAGATAAACCTGAACATTGCCTGATTCAGTTTTTGCTAAATAACTAACTGTAATAGATAAGTTCCTACTCCAAACGGGTACAGTTGGAATATTTACCATCTACCATCAATCTCCTTGAGAGAAAATATCGGATTTCAAAAAAACTTCAAAACTGTAGTAAGAAGACCAACTGAGTTAAGAAGAGGGAGATAGAGCTTTTGTAAATTCAAACGTACCTATTATGTTCATCCATCATCCATCCACCATCCATCATCCATAATCCATCATCCATCATCCGGCCATAATCCATGTACTTTCATACATATATTGTGATTGAGATAACAGGACGAACATTGAAGAACATGATGATAAATAAATAAATTACCTTCTTTTTCGGTACGTCAACAAATCCTTTCATTTATTTACAGATTACTGCAGTTTCGGGCTTCGTGAGTCGATCTTCAGATCATATAAAGTATTTTAGTTTTTATTAAAATAAAAAAAAGAGTTGCGATCAGTTTGTTGGGGAGTACGTAGAACACAGTACATACGTAACAACACATAACACAACACTTTTACACACGTTTACGTTCACACGATCACAAAATTAAAATATTTTACATCGGACGGATTCAAAGAGTTGCGATCGGTTCGTTGCGTGCTACATACCGCCCGATGTAAAATATTTTAATTTTGTGATCATATGAACGTAAACGTGTGTAAAAGTGTTATGTTGTGTTTTGTTTTGTTACGTATGTACTGTGTATGTTTTATTGACAAGCTCCAAATGGAACGATTTTAATAAAAACTAAAATACTTTATATGATCTGAAGATGGACTCACGAAGCCCGAAACTGCAGAAATCTGTAAATCAACAAAAGGATTAGTTGACGTACCGAAAAAAAGGTAATTTATAAATTTACTAATCCGTTGGCTACAATGTTAAATTTGAAATATGATGATGTTGAGTCTGAGGGACGACTTAAAATTTGTAAGTACCTAATTTACCAGTATTATTTTTGATTTACTTTCTAAATATATAGACTGAACTTTCATTTAGCCATGTAAACCTATACCATATTTAAAATATTTTGAAAAATAACATTTAAATTTCACTGAAATATACGGTAATTAAATATATATTTCAGGAGACTGGCTTTGTGTTTATTTATTTAGTCACTTTTTTGTTATTTGTTCCAAATGAAACATGTGACATGTCATGATTATTACATACTTTATGCAAATTAGGTACCAAAAATAAAACGTACATATACACAAAATTTCAAGTTTACATACAAATTTGATAAAAACTACAGTTAATTAATATATTTTTAAACAAATAAGCTCTTCCCGATGCTAGCAATTTTGGTTTAGGTACTTCTGGAAAGATATTCTTCCACAGAATAGAACACATTTTCTAGGAGGTGCACTTGAGTGGATCAACCTATGCAGTGATTGCTTTGACTTAAGACTAGGCATTAGGGAAAAATCAACTGTCCAGTATGTAGTTTATTATCTTTACTGTCAATTTTTATAAAATGTTTAGAATACAAACAATACGGTACATTTTGTTCTTAAACAGATTTTCCAGAAACAATAAAGTTTAAATTTATTGATACCTATATCCAGAGATGTCCCGCCCAGAGGTATTACATAAACTCTTTTATTGTCTTCAGCATTTTCATTGGGAGAAAATCTATTACCTGCAATAAAGTAATACATTATATTATTCAGTTACTGGTATACAAAGACATGCAAATATCCCGATTTCTGCACATATTCCACTCAGAATCCCTGGTCAAGAAACATCTCTGGAAATGTTCATAGGCAAGCGACATACAAGAATAATGAAGAAACAGAACCAACAATATAAGGGTTTATAGGAAAATAATATATTCCTACCGCATTATTAAATATGAACTTCTCTAGTACATTTTTGTGGCTTTATTGTTGTAAATGTAAACCATATTAGTAATGTTAATTCAACTAAGAAAGTTTATAATGGTAGCACAGCTCAAAGTTAACAAAATGGAAAAAAAAAAGTTATCGCATAAAAAAATAAAATGTGAAAAATAATATCCTACATGTAATTGTGTAGATAAAACTCTAAATAAGTTTCATTTGCGAAACGTCTCAATAGTTACTTCCGGTCAAAACGTCAAACAAACAGCAATAACGGTAATTACTAAATTAAATACAATTTACTACACCTATTTGTTTGATCACACAAACGCATAAGATTAACTGATTAGTGAAGGGCTATTTGAATAATGTTTATTCAATTATTTTGTTATATTAGATTACTATATTATGTTTATTCTAATAAATTGTTGATTGAATACTGGACATGCTGGTTCAAAGCTGAAGTAGGATATACAGTGAAGTAACAGAAAGTATATTGTTTTATTGGTGTTGTACCACTGAAAACAAACATAGCGTGGGCACCTCTTTTCCTTTCCTAAAGTGAAGTTACTGTATACAAAAACTATGTATTCGGCTTCATTGTAACAAGTCGTTAAACTTTAAAATAGTTAGCTAGTTCAATGCTGCTACTTAGATATTTCAAAGTATTTCCTCTACAGCACCTTTAAATTTACAATTAAGGTTCTAAAGCTGTTCTAAGTGCGAGTGGAAATATACAAATTGCGGCGTAGGAGTGGTGAGCAACATCATAAAACTAAATAAGAATTTCTGTACAAAATTGTATTCTTTTGTAGTCAATAAATTATTCAACAATATTCCAGAATTTATTAAAAATTATAAAACCTTTTTGAAATCATGTTCTTGTGATGAGAAACAACGTGCCTTTTAAACATTTTATCTTGATATAACTGTGGCTACGACCAGGCAAAAGTAAAAAGTATAGTCATGAGTGTAAGGATATGTGTGCGTTTGTGTGTGGGGGTGTGTGTGTGTGAATGTCTGCGGTACGTTGGTATTATAGTATTATTTTTTTAGCAATTTATGTTTCCACTTACGGTACCCTAATAGATCCTTAATTCCTGATATGATTATTATATTTTTCTTTTTTACTGTATCACATTCTGTTATTACATTTATTTTTGTATTTATCATAATTCAAGGCCCGCTATTTGTCTTCTTGAAGTTTCAGTGGCGGTTCCAGATTTTGGGTGATGAGATATGGCGAGGCCCTCTTACGGGGGGGGAAGGTCCGGGGGGTATGGAATATCTCCTAAGGTAGGAAATTTTTGAAAATTACATGCTCTTAACTCACTTTTTACGTTGTTTAAGCTCATATCAAACTTACACAGTTACAATGATTTTTTAGGAAAATACTTCCTTTATCAGGCCCAATTAATACAAACACAAAAATAAAAGAGAAATATTGCTTTATTGTCTAAAAACAACTCTACATGTCACACAAACAAAAATTAATAAGGTTACATGATAGAGAAGATACTTTTGTAAAACAGAACTGTGTAATAAAACCAAACCAGGATAATATTGAAAAATAAACAGTGTTACAGAAATAATAAAATGATGTTTAAAAAACAAATATAACTAACAGCAAACCTACATTGGGCTATGTTAGGCCCTTCATTAGATGTTATTGGAAAAAAATCATATTACAGATTACAGTACATTATATTATAATGTAAACAACTGGATATAAAAATAAGGCACAACAGACGAAAGTCTACCTTGAGAAATGACAAATGTGTGACAACACTGGAAAGGCAGGACTTTCTTGTTTAGTTATCTAATTATTGGCAGTATGACACGACACGCACATTAAAACAATCTTGAAGCAATAAATAGTACTTATAGTAATATGTAAAAAAAAAAGATAAAAGTAAGGCGAAAAACATATGAAAACACAAAAAACAATCGTGTTAGGTTACACTTATACAGACTGTCAATGTCAACTGTCACTTTAAAAGATATTTTAAGTTTCATTGGAGTTAAACAATACAACATTTTCGGTAAGTGCAAATGATGGTAGCTTTATAACAGGCCTAGCAAGGTCTATACGAGATATTTAAGTTTAATTTTAAGTTTAAATCATGTACTTATTAAACTAGTGTTTATTTTATTGTTAGACCTATTCTTATGAAAGTGACTAATTTTTGTTAAGAATTTTTGTTTGTACAAAGAAATAAATTTAAAAAATAATTTTTAAAAACACAAGTAGGTATTTAATTTTTAAGTTATGAAACATGTTAGTTTACATTAGCTTTTATTGTTACATTGGTCAGTCTTTGATCTAATATTAAGTATCTCTTTTATTAATATCATCAGGAGATTGCAAAAAGAAACTAATTGCATTATTATTATATTACAGAGTTTTAAAATAAAAACCTATAAAACTATGGTGCGAAGGCAATGCATTGTGGTAACAAATAGTAAAAAGAGAAAAATTAGTCCTAAACGTAGAATTTTCTACCCACAGTTACAAGACTTTTGCCATAAAGCGGAAGGGACAGTATTATTATTAATATAAGGTAGGCCTATCTGGGGTATCAGCTTTTATAAACTGGGCACATCGTTTCATCACTGCACGCACAGTCACTATTTTTCAAGCAGTTACTCTATTCATTGGTATTAATGTTATAGTCTACATAATATAATGCATTGTATTTTTAAACAGTTTTCGTAAGTACGGTAACTAATTTAAATTGATTTTTTGACCTACATATACCCAGAGATGTCATGCCCCTAGTTCCAAATTTGCGCTTGTATTTGCTTTAGTTCTGTCACTATAATAAGGCACACCATATAAAATGTAATGAATTATTACTTATTATAGTATTTAGCTACATAAAGTAGGTACAAAATAAATATACTACTATCTAAATCTTAACAAAATTAATTACCTTTAAGATAAGATAACATGGACATCTATAATGTTAGTAGGCATAGGCTAGAGATTTTCTAGGTTCAAGAAGGAAAAATAAAATTTACACGCGTATCCTACACAAAGTATTTTTAGAAAGTTATTTAAAAAATAACTAATCACTTCGAACACAATATTTAATAGTGGGAAATAAACCACTTACTGTAGTGGTATTGGTCAACTAAGAGATTGGCAATTTACATCCCAAAAAATATTAGGGTTAGACATTTCTATGTTTATTCTAAGTTTTTGAATAATTACTAGGTCTTGAGACTTACTTGTAACTAAATGTTATGCGTTTCAGAACGTACATTCCATCTTCGATATATCCCTCGATAGTGAGAGGTTGTTAAAACATGCATGTGTTTCTGTGTCTCTATGTTTTCTTGCTTATTTCATTATTATTATGCCCGCTTTTTCTTTTAAACGGTTTGTTTACTTTGGAATGTTTGTAAAATGAAGCAGTGTAAACATTGAACAACCAAATTTCCAAAAAGTTCCATCAAAAATAAAAATCTCATAATATTATATAGGGATGTTTACCAAGTTAATGAACTGAACGTTGGACAATATATTTGAAAAAAGTGTAGTGATTCACAAAAATATAAATTAATAACGATGCCATGACAGCCTGAAGATTAATATAATTTCCCTGTGATAACAAAAGGTAAAGCTATAGCAATCCCATTTTTTGATGATTTTGTAGAACAAATTAACTCCAGATTTGCAAACCATGCTATTATAATATCAAACCTAAGTAGGTTGCTTCCCAAAAATGTCTCAACATTGATTTAGATGAAAAAATTGTTGACAGTTGTTTTAAAAACTGTTGTTTTTAAAACTATATGAAAAGTTTTTTGACAAAGATATTCTTTTATCAGAGCTTGATATCTGGAAAACCATGTGGGTTGACAAAAATAATAATATTATTCCAACTACTGGTCTAGAAGCCATTGATGTTTGTAACGACCAGTTATTTCTAAATATTTACAATTTGCTTAACCCGCCATCGGTCACCCTGTTAGATGCCATCTAACAATTTCAGTTGTTCTGAAGAAATTTTTTTTATTACTTAACATAAAGGGTTGGCGCGTCATAAGTGCTTCAATGACTATATATTACACATGTTTTGGGTCAAATAGTTGTGTTGGTACTACTGGCGTGCCGGAGGGGAGGGGGCAAAGTGGTGTCGGCGCGCCATTTCAGTCTCCAGCTAACAGGTGACTGATCTCGTCGCGCTGCATGTTAGCCGCCAGCTAACACGTGACCGCTTGCAGTTGTGTTTTTGTTCGGTTTGATGTGCTATTATATTCTCAAATAGTGTTGTGAAATTGTTATTTGTGATAGTTTTTTACAGTGAATAGAGTTTTCTATCTTTTAAAATGCCAAATAATCCTCCATACAATATAATTTACGACTGGCTCGTTGAAGACCAAGAATCTGATTTTGCTCGGGACTCAGACAATGAAAGTGACGCAGTGTCCGAACATTCCTTTCATAATACAGACACTGAACAATCGGGAGGAAGTAGTGATGAAGAAGAAATTTATTCAGCTGTTTATCCTGCCGCCATTGGACAACCTACCCAATTGGATGAACCAATGGTAACTGACGATTCTCCTCAAGTGGTTCGTCCTCCAGTTGGTCATCGTCCAGTGGGTTGCCCTCCAGTGAGTCCTCCTCCAGCGGCTCAAGTCGCAGCTCGACCAACTTTACCACATTACGTAGGAAAGGACACTTTTACAAAGTGGTATGTTCACAATCCTGATAAATCTAAAGGGAAAACACCTCAGCAGAATATAGTTGTGAGGGTTCCTGGTGTGAAAGGCCCAGCTAGAGACTGTGACAATATTTTAGATAGCTGGAAAATATTTTTTCCAAACGGAACTATTCAGAACATTGTAAATTTTACCAACCAACAGTTGACCGAAATGAGAAATAATTATGAAAGAGGAAGACAGGATTGTCCTCCTACAACCTTTGAAGAAATCATGGCTTTTTTCGGAGTCCTCTATATGCTTGGCATAAAAAAAGCAAACCATCTGAACACAAAAGAAATGTGGGCTACTGATGGCACTGCCCCGGAATACTTTAGGTCTGTCATGACTGAAAAAAGGTTCCACCAGCTAGTAAGAGCCATTAGGTTTGATGATAAAGACACAAGGAGAGCTAGATCTGCAATTGATAATTTGGCACCGATTCGTGACGTATTTGAGGGATTTGTAAAACGGTGCATTGAAAGTTACACTCCTGGAACGTACGTAACCATCGATGAAATGTTGGAAGCGTTCAGAGGAAGATGCAAATTTAGACAATACCTCAGCAATAAACCGGACAAATACGGAATTAAAATATATGCTATGACTGACGCGAGAACATTTTACACCACTAATATGGAGGTGTATTGCGGAAAACAACCACCAGGACCGTTCCAGATTTCCAATACAACAACCGATGTTGTAAAGCGTTTGATGAAACCCATCGATAAAACTGGAAGAAACATTACAATGGACAATTTTTACACGTCAATACCCCTAGCTAACGATCTGTTTTCCAACCATAGGACTACAACTGTAGGGACTATTAAAAAAAACAAACTGCAACTTCCAAAAGAATTCAAAGATGTAAAAAAAAGGCCTGTGCAAAGCAGCTTGTTTGGTTTTGGAGTAGAGCCTAACAAAACCCTCTTAGTATCGTATGTGCCTAAAAAAAATAAAAACGTACTAATGCTCTCTACCTTTCATCAGGACGACAGTATTGATCCAGAAACAGGAGATGCTTTTAAGCCCAGTGTCATTACATTCTATAATATGACAAAAGGTGGAGTAGATGTAGTAGATCGAAAGAAAAAGGACTATAGTGTAAAAAGAATAAGTAATCGATGGCCCCTGACTATGTTCAATGGTTTACTGAATCTTGCAACCATAAATTGTCAAATTATCTATACTTTAAACACTGGAATCAAAAAGGAAAGAAGATTATTCATCACACAATTGGCTCAAGACCTGGCTAAACCTCATCTTCTACAACGAGCTAGCCTGAGAAATCTTCCGATAGACCTTAGATCGATGGTGTGTAGGATTGCTGGTCGACCTCTCCATGAACAGCAAAATGCCCCTGCAGGTAATTATAATAATTGACAATATGATAATTGATAATATGTATTGTATATATAATATCCAATAGTTGCCAAAATACTCAAGGTTATTTCATTTGTATGTATATCAATGTTGTGTTAGACCGTGGCAGTAAAACTCAAAATAATTTCGATTGATTTTAGTATATTTTTACGGGTTTCTTTTCCTTTTCAGTGCCTGAAGGAAGAAACCCAAGATGTAATTTTTGCCCTGTTCGCAAAAACAGATTTACGCCTCTGACCTGTACCGTATGCCAAAGACGAGTCTGCAAAGAACACGCAAGACC
>JAGFPH010003737.1:47624-74624 GCA_018207615.1 Philaenus spumarius
TCCATCAGACGTTTTGAAGTGGTAAAAATCACGTCGTGTTCAGGGGATCATGATCAGTACTCACTTACTACACCCAACAAAATTAGCCGATTTGTTCTATAGTCAATGCAATTTACATTTCTATTAGCTTGAAACAGCTGTTCTTGCTTCTGCTCTTTAAGCTATCAAATAGAAGTATCCACAGCTGTTCGCATTACAGTTTCTGAATGTCTACTTTCCTCTGAAATGTAAACATTGAAACTTAGGACGTTCACGGGGCGTAGCCCGAGGGGATTTTAAGGAAGTGAATAGGCCTATAACTTGCATGGGTTAAAGATCTACCTTTGTGTAAAGTTTCAGCCCAGTCGGTTCAGTAGTTTTTGTGTTTACCCGGAACATCAGACACACACACACACACACACACACACACACAGAAACCACCTCTCTTTTATAATATTATAGATTAAGAAGACTCGTAAATGACCCAGTGAGGTCGAAACAGCGGTCGTCAACAGGGGTGTCCACAGTAGGGTTTGATGGCGCAACTTAAAATTTTGGGGGAGAATAAATTTTTCTGGGTTTATCACAGTTTGGGGGGGGGGGGGATTTTCATATGTTCCTGAGTAAAATCAATATAAAATATGAAGTTTTGACGATTCCCCTCCCAAGAAATTAGGAGATAATCTGTTGTTTCTACTGTGTTAAAAATCTCCCATTAATCGTAGTGAAAGTGTCGTATTATTGACATCCAGGCATTTCGAGTTCGACACTACTGCTTGTAGTGCAGTAGACGAGCTGATAGAGGGTGCCAAGTATGAACAAAGTATAAACATATTAGATATATTTACAATATAGCTGAGGGGCCTGAGAGCCAGCCAAGGTCATTCAGCAAACAACGCCCTCCCCCTCACAACACTACTCAGTAGCCCCATTCTCATTGTGGATGATGCACGTTCACGTGCATGCATAATATATTGACTTCTAATTCGTTATTTTTTATTACTTTAATATACACTATTAATATTTATTGTATCATTGTATGCATTTATTATAACGTTTTATGTGAAGATATAGATATTATTCAAAACTCTTCCTATATCAAACAATTAGATATTACCGGTACTATTAGGCTATAATATTTAGTCTAGTATTCTATTTTGTCTTTGCCTCACGTTGTGAAGTTAAATTTATAATACAGTAATAATCTTTTTCTTAAATACCCAGTATTAAGTTCAGTATTAAGTATTACTTAATCAAAACTATTATAATTTTATAATATGAAAACAATATTTATAGATCTAATGTTTAAATTATAGACTAATATATCCAATACTATTTCTTTATTTTATTTTTTTCCAAGTACAAATTATTTTATTTAAATCTTTCTCTTTCCGAGGTTACAGTTCGGGATTGATAAAATATGAAATTTAACCCTAGAAGTGGCAGTGTTCATTAAAATTGATTTTTTGCCGTTTGTAAGCATTTTTTTTTTAAATCGTCAAATACGTACAGTAGTTAGATCCCAATCCAAAAGTGTTCCATAGCTTTTTTATAGAAAAAGACCCAAAAAATGTATATATACGGTACAACTGAAAAATTAATTGATGTAAAATTGTAAAAAATATTAGCTCAGGAAGCAAAATATGTTCAGTAAGGAAATAATCCAATTTATACTACACATAAGAAGTACTAAATATTTTTTGTAATTTTTTAAATGTACAGAAATTTGGTAAATTATCTCTAAATAGAAGTGTATAAAAATATATATCAATTTCAAACAAATTTGTTAGAAAACGCCTTTTTTTTATGTTCTTACTACAAGACCCGCTAACAATATCAGGCCTATATTGAAAAATAAATTGGGAATATATGCTTTATCAAAAACTGAAATTTGATTACAAAAAATTGTAGAGAATAAATCATAGAATTGATCATTTTAAAATAACCTTATTTTATAAACGTACTTCACTTTGTTTCATTTAAATTACTACAAATAACACAAAACACTCACTGAAGAGTAGTATATAATCCCAGGCGCTTAAATATATAATTTTTGATTTGAAAAATAAAATAATTTTTGAAAATGAAGTCAAGTATCATGCACTATCGTGCTTATCTCATGTTCGTTGCAAATATTATTGTCAGAGTCAATAGCCTAAAGTATCTAGGAATAACGGTAGACTATAAATTATGCTGAAAAGAACACGTTAAGGAACTAAATAAGACACTTTGTCTGGTATTGAGAAAGGTGTATTATTTGAGATCTTTTTGTAGCATTAAATTATTAAAAGTTGTATATTATGCACTTGCTAATTCTAAACTGAGATATGGTCTTTGGTGTGGGGTGGTACATACCTAAACACACTTATGCCTATAATTAAAACTCAGAAACATATAATTAGATCAATTCTATATAAATCAAAATTAGAAAATTCCTTGCCATTATTTAGGTAGTTGAATATTTTATTTTTGCGAAGGTTATATTTGTGTATGTCATCCTAAATGCGGCTATAAAAGGAAGATAGATATGCTGAAATCTAATATACAGAATACGCGTAGGGAGAGGTATTGCATATTACCAAAGCCAAACTAACTATGTTTCACAAATTTTTCATATACTAGGCACCTAAATTCTTTAATGCTTTGCCAACTAATATAAAATCAATTTATGGGGTTAAACCTTTTTTTTTAAAATTTAAATATCTGGCTTTTTGAATTTGAAAATATTGAAATCTTTTTTGTGCGCCTGTTTAGGTGCAAAATGATTGTTTTTCTCAGCTGTTTTGTTTAGTTGGAGGTAGTTACAGGCCTTAGCTGAGATCACAAAATGTTATATATTAATATAAATAATGGTGGTAGCATAATTGACATCCTGTTCTATAAATACATTTTTTGAAATTCGTGCTGGTAAACCCAAAAACAGGCTTCGCCAACAGGGTTACCTGTTATTCCTTATGTTTTGAAGCTTTCACAATAAAGTGTAGAAAACAAATTGTACATCAAATAATTTTCTTTCTATATATTATTGTGTTTAGTTATAAGTGAAAAATTAGATTATTATCAAGTTGTATTTTTAGTTTCTTTTTATGTATGGTTGTGCATTGTGTTAGTGCTGATATTATGTATGTTATGTATGCAAGGAATAAATTCTTTATTATTTATTTAAAATATAGAATGTCCTCTTCAAATCGATATCAAGATCTTTATACAAATATATCGATTCATGACATTAATTTCGATTGTAAAATGTGCTTTCTCATTGGTTGAAAACTGTGCAAGGGTTTACAGAAACTCTATAAAAAAAACCAAAAAAGTGGAGACTGATTAAAAGGCAGTTTTAGAAAGTTTAATCTTTAGGAATCCAAAGGTGTCCCCGGTTTATCTAACGGTTATGGACCTTAGTTCTTCGTCATTTCTCTTTGTTTCTCGGGTTCCGTTAGCGGTTTAGAAAACTACAATTTTAAAACGATGATTACATATGTAAATATACATTTTACAAAACATTTGTAAATACAAAAATTAAAGTTTGAAACATTCATTTTCCAATGATTTTTGTTTTATTGAGATTGGATGGTTTTTAGTGGGTGTAATATTTGGGAGGAAACCCACAGGAAGGTTTAAATCACAGTACTGTATTTTGTAATGTATGTTTGCTATTTTAATGTCATTTTTTTATTAACCAATTTATAGTTGATTCTTTTCCTTTATTATCCTAGTCTATCGCCTACCCGAGAACACATCCAGAAATCTAGTTAAGAATTTAATGTATAATTTGTAGTCTAAACATTTTATACAATTTATATGTAAATTAATAAACTATTTATGAATTTTTACTGTCAGTTCATAGTAATGTTTGTCAGCTTGAAAAACTAGTTTTAAATGGAGTTTACGCAGTAATAAAACAGAATGAGCAAAGTGTGTAGTTAATACGTGTACTATCCGATCTGAAAATATCCAAGTCAATAAATTTCCCAGTTTGTGGAATTTAGCTAAATAACAATACTGTATTTTTTAATATAACTTTATTATTTTAGTGTCATTTTTTTATTAAATAATTTATAGTTGGTTCTTTTACTTTATTATCTTAGTCTATCACCTGGCTGAGAAAACTTCCAGAAATATTTCTTGTCCAAAATGATGAGTAAAATTTTCTAAAAATATCTAGATATTTGACTGTTTTAGGCCTTATGTTACCGGCAGCTGAATTATATAATTTATTCATTTATTACAGGTGATAAGTCTCCTTGCAATAAAATAGCTGTAGAAAATGCAAGGGTTAATGTGGTAACTTTGGGCAAGACACCTCAGGATCTAGGTAAATGAATTCAAACTTTTAATGAAAATCTATTTAAGAATTTAATGTATAATTAGTAGTCTAAAATTTTATAAAGTTGATATGGTAAATTAATAAACTATTATTTATGGAGTTTTACTATGTCAGTTCATAGTTTATTTGTCAGCTTAAAAAAAATAGTTTTAAATGTAGTATACAGTAATAAAACAGAATGTGGAAAGAGTGTAGTTAATATGTGTATTATCCAATCCGAAAATATCCCAGTCAATAAATTTCCCAGTTCGGGTGGAATTTAGCTAAATAACAATACTGTATTTTGTAATATATGTTTGCTATTTTAATGACACTTTTTTAGAAACTAATATATAGGTGGTTCTTTTCCTTTATTATCCTAGTCAAGAACACTTCCTGCCCAGCACACTATTAGCCTGCCCAGGAACACTTCCAGAAATGTTTCTTGACCAGGAATGATTAGTGAAATGTCTCCAAAGCACTACCGTATATATTTGCTTGTCTTAGGTTACTAGTAGCTGAAAAATATAATTTATTCATTCATTACAGGTAATAAGTCTCCTTGGAATAAAATATCTGTAGAAAATGCAAGAGCTAATGTAATATATTTGGGCAAGAAACCTCAGGATATAGGTAAACAAATCCAAACTTTTAATGAAAATCTATTTAAGAATATAATGCATTATTTGTAGTAGAAATATTTTATAAAGTGTGAGTGGTAAATTAAGTAACTACTAGTTGTATTTCATTTATTTATTGTTTAATATTTAACTTCTAAAAGAAGAAAACAGCTCAATTATTTATGAAAACAACTGCACTTTTACATAAGGTGCAATACCGTTAGCAGGACAGTATCGGTACAGAAAATTTCACTATTTACATTGTATTGATCGTATTAAGACTTGTCATTTTCTTCATCTCCATGAGGAAATTTGCTAACTACTAAAATGTAATCAATATTGTGACTACACAAAATTCCAGAGGCTTATGGCGATCAAATTATCCATACTACTTCATTTATTTTAATAGGTAACAGGTTTTCTTACAATAAAAGAGCTCTAGAAAATGCAAACGCTATTCTAATAACTTTGCTCAAGACATCTCTGGATATAGAGGTAAACAATAAATTTAAACTTTTAAGGAAAAATAATATGTTTAAGAATAAAATACATTATTTGTATTCCAAACATTTTATAAAAATTTACAGTGAAATTAATAAATTACGTAGGAGACAGTTGATTTTTCCCTAATGCCCTAGTCAAAAGCAATGCCCTAGTCTTGAATCAAAGCAATTATTGCATTGTACTGTAATTAAATGTAATCTGCTAGAAAATTTCTGTTCAGATTTAGGTTGTATGTATATTTATTTTATACTTAGGATGACCAGCATTATAAAAGGTGACCTTAGGATATTTTTAGACCTATAAAAGAAATAAGTAAAACTTCCTAGTATTGTAACAAGTTAAAACTTTTTACTTGGAAATAAAGTACAAATAACTCTCTATTATTACTTTTTTGTTAAAAATCTGCTTGCAAATTTTTATTTTACATTTAACTTTGCCAAAATTGTCATGCACTTGACATACAATAAAGATTGTTTTAAAGTATAATAGCCTTATTAGTCTCTACTTATGTTTTAAATTTTGGATTAGTTCAGATTAATTAACTGTAATAGAAAAAAATAAGCTCTGAAGACAGTATACCTACAGGTACAATGAGTGAAGTTCATGTGTACCAATCTAATTTTTAATTTCCCAATGCAGTAGGAATATTGCAAAGTTACAATACTGTATTTCTTAATCTATGTTTGCTATTTTAATGTCATTTCCCTCTTTAACCAAACATATTTTATTTATCTATTGCCTGCCCTAGGATACCTCAAGAGATGATTTTTAACTTGGGATGTTGAGTAAAATTAAGAGAATTTCCTGGAAATCAGGAATATCTGGTCAAAATAGTGAGGCTGAATAATATAATGTATTAATTTATTGTAGGTAATAGGTCTTCTTACAGTGAAAGAGCTGTAGAAAATACAAGAGCTAATGTAGTGACTTTGGGCAAGACTTCTAAAAATGTAGGTAGGTAAACAAATCCAAACGTTTAATGAAATTATTGTATTTAAGAATATAATCCATTATTTGTAGTCTAAACATTTTATAAAAGTTTTGTGGTAAATTAATAAACTATTTATGGAGTTTTACTAGTCAGTTCATAGTTTATTTGTCTGCTTGGAGAAATTACTTTTAAATAGAGTTTATAGTATCAACACCAGATTTGTACAGCAGATATTCTACTGTCCAGTATTGTCATTATAAGGCTACTCTCTTCCCTCCTCATCCTTACTGTTCGCCTTAGCAATACTTCTCAGGTGCATACAATTATCAGAAATAACAGAATATATCACGACAATTGATCAATCATGCTGGTATTAACTTTTTCACTAAAAATGCTATGTTTCTGAGAAGTGGAATCCAAATTAAGGAGGAAATTGTGTGAGGGTACCTGTGTCAATATGTCAATATTATGGAGAAGGTGAAGAATACTAAGATATGCCTGAAGATGCACTATAGATCGGATGGAAGCGAGGAAATGATTGCATCGATTTTTGATGGTAAAGTAATTTCTGATTCCGAAAAGGTTGACGATATGTCGTCTTAAAATCTGGTGGCTATACCTGACTCTAAAACTTAAGGTTTCTACTTCGAATTAGGATGAAGACCAAGTACCGTATGTTTGAGTAGTTTCAAAACTAAAAAGTTAATTTTCTGGCGATGATAAGCTGTTGGGATTTTTTACATTAAAACAAAAAACTATCTAACTCACATTTTTAAATAGCGTATATAAAAGGATGTTTTTAATAAATATCTATGAAATTGTTTAAAATAAAGATTCATTTATAGGGAAACGACACCGACTAGTAGATTTTGTTAATCCAGCCGAGACGATATGTGAGGATTTAGTACCTTTGTCAGAATCAGAAGAAAGACTTGTAAGAGATTTGATCAGTGATTTACAAGTAAGTATAGCCTAAATCTTTAACAAAATTCTTCTCATTTTTGTATGATAAAATACTTAATTGTTTTCTGAGTAAAGTAATATAGAATATGTACTGATTACTAGTATTAAACCTGTTTCTATACCGGTTTTGTAGAAAAAATGTAGTCCGTAATCAGTAAAATTAATTACTAATTACTGGAATGGGAGGCTCCATACCTCAATTGTTAAAAAAACAGCAAATAAAAGTTAGTAGAGCATTAGAAATATCATACTAATGAACAGATTGAGACCTTTGGTACTACAAAAATAAGATTTTTTGAGGCTCTTCTACTTTTAAGTTAAAATATGTTTTTTTTCATTTAACATAGGTAGGTACCTAACTCTTAAAAAAAGTAACGAAGGAGATTATGTCAATGTATATAATCTTATTTTCAATGTTTTAAGCATTTTTCAAGTTCTACGTCTGTTATTCTAGTCCAGGTTTTTGATTTTAAGATTATCATGCATGAAAACAATTATTTTCCGTTGCTCCTGAAAAGTGACATCATCTTGAAAGCATCCTTTCAAATTTATGAAAAGATGTTTCCATCAGTGTTCTTGTAAAATTTAAGGGATACTAAGTTATATGCTCTCTTAAATTGGAATCACACTGCAATTCAATTATCCATCCCTCTGCCCATACTCATTCAAAACAGTGGCATAAATAAGGGGAGGGTGATCAAGGTGATCAATCACCCCCCCAAAGCGGAAATACTAATAATAATATTTAGAAAAAATGTTAAAAATAAAATCTAATAGTTTTAAATACTGCTGTTTTAACATATACCTTTAACTCTAAAACCGGCAACGTTAACAAAAATGGATTTTTGGCATTTGCAAGCATTTTTTTGAAAATTCGCCAAAAATAGTAAATGAACCCCAATCCAAAAGTGTTCCCTAGCTTTTTTATAGAGAAAGGTTCAAAGAATTTATATATGCTAGTAAAAAAATGATAGATGTAACATTTATGAAGTTATTAGCTCAAGAAACAAAAAATGTTCAGTTACGAAAAATAGAAGTTCAACTTTAGGCCTACATTACAAGTAGTAAACTTTTTTGTAATTTTTTCAAAAGGGTAAAAAAGTTTCGTAATTTAGTTCTAAATAGAACTGTATAAAAACATTTATCAATTTCAAAATTCTTATTTTGAAAACAGTAGTTTTTATGTTCCTACTACAAGACTGATATCAAACCTATGCCAAGTTTGAAACGTAATTTAGGAATATACTTTGCCCAAAAAGGAAATATTATTATAACAAAGTGTGGAGAATAAATCAAAGAATTGAAGTGTATACTTGTAAATTATCTTTTCATAAAAGTGTTTGACTTAGAATTATTTGAATAACAAAAGTGAGAACAAATATAGAAACCTCCCATCCATACATGCAATACAACCACGCGCGTGACAAATGCTATTCCACGCATGTTATAAAAATCTGTTAGGCTTGAATTTCAACCGTCAGATGAGAACATCAAAACTCTGAGTTTCCCACTGCCCTACAAAACAAACCTTTCTAGCAAAACATATTTGGTTCACACGAAATTTTAGTATGAAGCATTCTCTATAAAGACATATTAAGTGTTATCATATCAAGTTGGGGGATCCCTCGGTAGTGTCTCCTTCCAGGTTAATCACCTCCCAAATTAAAATCCTATTTACGCCACTGATTCAAAATAGCAAATACCGGTACTTCTCTTAAAAACAAAAGCTCCTTACTACTTTGTGCTTATTTGTTTACTTAACTTGAAGTTCTAGAAACTTTGACCCCAACATAGGCTACGTAAAAATAAAAATAGGCGTAAAGAACTAACAAAATGTTATTATTATTTATTATATTTGCTTTTGTTCAGGTGAATTTTGATGAATTTTATAAGGTGAAAAATAAATTCCTCAAAGGAATGTACAACTTGAAGAAAGAAGAATATAAATCTCGTTATAAACATCCTCCCACTGAGAAATGGCTGATCCATGCAACTGCTCGAGTAAATGTTCAGAATATAATAAAAAACAATTTTGACTGGCGCAAAGTTGTGCGTAAAAAATATGGTGCTGGAACCAGCTTCACTAATAATGCTGACTATGCCAACTATTATTGTAATAATCGTAAAGGTAAGTGTAGCTAATTATATTATTTTTAAACCATACAAATATTTGAAAAGAGTACTTCATACTGTGCCTTTTTGCGCACTGAAAAATTAAGAAAAAATGTAATTGTTTTTCCATTCTATTTTGGAATTTCATTGCAATAATGCCATAAAAATAAACCAGAGAAGTGTGAGTTTGAATCGTATGCCGAGGATTCCATACCTTCAGCTAGGTACTTCAAAAGTGTTCAGATCTAAAAGAACTGTTGTCCAAAATAAACAATAAAAATTCAAATATGGCATGCAAATATATATAGCACTCGGTTTGTTCTCTGTGATGTTTACTTCTGTTGAATGTGTTGTTTCACTTTGCATCCAATATTATTAACAACAATGCACCAACACATCATTTACTCAATATACTGAACCACCCATCTAATCATCAATAGCCATGGAGGAGTAAATAACATTTTAGTGGTCAGACCTTACATTCATATTCTTCATAATTTTTTTCCATAAAATTGGATTTGTTTGAGTTTTTCTGTTAAATATATAAGTAAGTCTAACACCCTGTTATTTTTTACTTCAAAAATGTTGCTGCAGTAAGAACTTTTGGAAATTGAGTAAGAGGTAGAACTGGTTGTGCATCTTGATGATTTCATTAACCCTTTCCACTCAAGTGTCGGGGCAGCCCCGCACCCTACTAATCTGCATGAACTCCTACGTCGAGCGAGCCCTGAACTCTCTATGACAACGTTCCTTGATTGCATTTGAACGGACATAATTACTTTGATAACCGCTATTATTAAAGTTTGACATGTGCTGCTTTCTGTGGAAATTTTTTAGAACCATTTGAGTTCACTTTCAGGGTAAATAAATCTTAGAAAATGTAATGTTTGCCGTCTTTGGCCGCACTGTAAACAGCTGTCGGCTCTCGCCGTTGTTTGGTTCCTACTTACACGCAGTGTTTTAGTAAGCTTACGCGTTTCTTAGTTTTGTTGTGTACTAAGTTATCGTGTGTAATTTCACAATTTATTTTTTAATATTGTTCTTCTTACAATAATGATTGTTGTGAAATAAAATGAACGAAGTTGACGGCAGTTACAAAATGGCGGGAGTGGTGACGGAACTTTTGTTTCGAACCTGTATGATTCCAATATTACCAATAAGTTTTGAAAAAAGCTTTACTAACTAGTTTTGACCTAAATAATGCTGTTGCTAAAAAATAAAATAAATAGTTGAGGCAATTTTGTACAAGATGGTGTCCTAACTAATTTTTTTCATAAAAACAAATTTTTTACGAAAAACTTGTTTTTCAGTTATAATTTTTTTATAATGTATTATTATGTCTAAAACATGTGTAAACCACTTAATTTTGTTTGTAAGGATATAAACAACAAAAATCAAGCAACAAATATAGGTCTTCCCATTGAAAATTTGTCCAAAAATCTTGTTTTTTTCGGGTTTTTTGTTACAAATTTCTATTTATTTCAATAAATAAAAATTTAAAAAAATACTTAAAAATAAAAATATATTATTTTTTTCATACCAATCTACACTTTAGTCATAGAAGAAACTACAAAAAAAATCAGCCTTTTAGAACTGACAGAAATACTTTTTTTGGAGTAAACAAGTTATAGTGCAATATTCGCTCAAAATTAAATGGAGCTGATAGCAACACTAGGTCCCCAGTAATTGGAGTGGAAAAGGTTAATTTGTATGTTTTTCCTGACAACAAGGGAACTATTGTTCCTACAGGGTTCAACTTTGCTTAACCCTTTGAGTGCCGCAGAGTCTACATAGTAGACGATATAAAAGGCGCATAAAGTGCCAGCGTCTACCCAGTAGACGATCCGTATTTTATACTAATTTCATACATTATGTTATCATTGTAATCGATTATTCGGTTCACGGTATTCTACATGAGTCAAACTATCGATTGATACCTTTATTTATTTCTTTGACAAAGTAACACAATACGTACACAGCGTAGACAGCTGATTGGCGCCAACTGCTGACAGTTTTATGTTTGTATTGTGTAATCATGGCAAATTTCACTATAACATAATATATTATATATGTTTTTTGATGTATTTTTCATGTTCTTTCTTGTGGTATAACGCAAAAAAATATAAAAAAATACTGTATACACCAAATTTCACTTCAAACTTGAAATTAAAAAAAAATTCATTTTTGTTTATGCAACATAATTTTGTATGTATATTATTTAGAACTACATTTTTACATGTATTTTGTTCTTCAAACTATTACCAACCAAATAAAAAAAAATTATCCAAATTGGTTGAATAGTTTTTTTTATGATTTTTTCCCCAGACGCTTGCAAAAGTGTTGGTTTTGGTCCGGCACTTTATGCATATGACTTGGCGAAACGGCCGCGGCACTCAAAGGGTTAAATTAAAGCTAAATAACTGCTCTACAATTTCATCTCCATGACTTTTGCCGTAGGATTCTATTATAGCCAATATTCAGCTTGGAAGACGGCTAAAACTACAATTCCGAACTTTTTTTGGAAAATGGCCAATTTTGAAGTGCTATATATCAGGACCTATTGATCTTCGGTTCCGTTGAAATAGTAGAAAATTTGCTTACTTTAAAAGTGTATATGGTGACTTTCCCGTAGGATGCTGCTTTTAGAAGTTATAAGCCAAAAATTGAAAAAAAGTCAGACAATTTTGAAGTTTTTCGAGCACCACGCAGTTAGCACAGATCTTCCGAAGCTGCAAACTTGGTTTTATTCTATTGGTATCTATCAAAACAACCAAGGCCGTAGCCAGGAAAACTTTGGGGGGGGGGGGGGGGTCAGGTCAGGACCGGTAATTTGAATTTAAACCCTTTTAAACCCTTTTAATTGTTCGCTGCTAAGGACGCATATGTGAGCTTGACACTGAATACTATGAGAAGGTTCGCACGCCAACCCCCGTATTTTCAATATACAGTGCATTGAGTGTTTCGCATGCCAACCCCCGTATTGGGAGTATTTTCAATATACGGTGAATTGCGTATATTTTGAGCCTATGTGCTATGGACGCACATGTGCGTCCGCTTTAAAATATTAGTGATTATTATCTAGAATGTTTCGAAAATAAAAAATTTAGTAATTTCTACTCATTTAGGCTATAAATATAAAAAATAAAAGGCAGCTCCTATCATAAGAAATACGAAATTTGCGTAGCAGTAAACGTGTTAAACACCAATGTCCATGCTTATTTTAAAAATTTTGATATAGTTACTCATGTAAAATATTATAGGATGTACTTAAGGATGATGAATGATTTTGTTTTGTTAGAGTAAAGTATTTTTGTTGAACCTTCATAGTTTTCTTATTTAATAGATCAGATCAAGCTCACAAAAAATCACAAGAGAGTAAGGCTGTAACCTATTGTATCCATGTGTATTGTACGTTGTAGTTTAATCAAGCAAATCTAAATATTAGTATGCATGCAACACGATGATGTAAAATATGTTGTTGGATCCTCTGTTGTGTTGCCTATTTTATAATTTAACTTGTACTTTCTAAACCTAGTATTAATTTTTACTGCTAAATTTTGGGATTCGGTTTTGACCCCCTGGCTACGGCCTTGAAAAAAACATTTAAAAAAATCAGAACGGTGCAATTTTTTCAATCTAACACGATTTTTATGTCTACGGCGACTGGTCTAATTCCAAAGTATTTTTTATCTGTTGTCTGAAGTCAAACAATATAAATAGTGTTTGGGTTACAGGATAGGCCTGTTTTCACGGCCAATTCAGTATGAGAAGAAATAATGGTCCACAGTAAAAATGTTCTATGACTTTGTTATTAATACCATTTTAAAATTTACACTGCTTGATCATGAATCAACAAAAAATACTATTACTATGATAATAACAGCCAAAGTAACCAGCTGGCATAGGCACGTGTCATAAATGATCATAAGTTTCAGGGTGGTTTAGTTTGGGTTATATGGCTACTGTAAGTTATGCGTGGTCTGAAGCTAGGACATCAATCATGAAAGTTGTGTGAAAGAAACTTTTTTTTTACTACTGAAAACATTTATAATAAATGCTCTAAAACAAAATGAAGAACAGGTCATAAATAATATTGTAGATCTGTGTAACAAATTGAATGTTGAATGTATTCAACTTGTTATTAATTTAACAATTTAAATGTAATATATTTCAACCAGTTTAAATTTTATACTAGTTAATATTTTATATTCCAGGTGACACACGTGCGATTATTATATGTAAAGTTCTTATTTGCAACATGTGTGACGGGCAAGAAAATGAACTACCTTCAGATAAATACGATACGTCTGTAGGAAGAAGAAGAAATGGAGTTCAGATTTATGTTAAACACAATGATAATGAATTTCTTCCTGTTTATGTTGTTTATTATAAATCTTCACAGAAATTGATTTTGAGAAGTCAATATCGCTAAAATCGATGAATGCCAGGCAATATAGAGGTCATCGAGTTATTTAAGTTTTCTCAGATATGCTTGGTTCGACCCCGTGAATATCATTATTAAAAATTTGAGGTTACCTAACTAGAATATTTATTTTGTTTTTAAATAAATGTATTCTTAAGATTTTTATTTAATTTTTTTTCCAATAACCAATTCTTAAGATTTTTATTTAATTATTTTTTTTTTCAATAACCAATTTTTAAAATTTTTATTTAATCAATTTTTTTTCAATAACCAATTCTTAACCCTTCCCGAGCTACGGAAATTTTGGACCGCTCGCACTGTAACGCTACATACCCCCAAGAAATTAAGTTCTCAATAAGTCAACGCTAATTTTTTTAAAAATTTTCTTATACCAAAAAATGAGACATGTAAGGAAAAAAGTAATAAAACAATGGATGCAGTACAGTTTCGCACAGAGTCTGCAAATGAACAGACTTGCGAGTTAGTTCGTCTACAGCATTAGCGTTGCTTGAAGCACAGCATGAGTGGTGTAGCGTTCCAACTTAGGTGATCCTACCACAACAGTCGGAGGGCGGAGTCGACCGCCATTATGTTTTTAACCAAGGGATATGTTACCCAATAAGTGCTGCACTCAAACAGTAAAACTGAAAACTACATATTCCTGACAATACTCTCAATGTTTAAAAGCGAGTACATTTGTCCACAGCGTTTTGAGCAAAGTCAAACTTAGCGGTTATATTCGTCTACAGCGGGGGAAGGGTTAAGACTGGTTTTATTCTGATTTGAAAACTATTGTACAATTACTAAATTCTAAGGCCTGTATTACACTATCAAATTTCTTGGATGCAATATTTGATTGTGTAATATGTAATCTTTTATCAAAGTTGGCATACGTCAATTTTTTTTGTCAAATCTTTGATCAAAGATCTTTGACAAAGAAATTAGCCATAGAACATTTTAAATTGGCTGTACTAATTTTAAAACTTAGTATTACATTAACCCTAGAGTTGTTGGGGGGGATGAAAAAAGTTTCCAGAACTGTCGTGCTGGGTCTGTGAGACTACACAAATAAAATTCTACTGTTCATTATTGTATACATATATTCAAGCTATTTTATTAAAGATAGTTGTAAACATGATTCCTAATAAGAACAAAAATTTAATTTGAGTAGAAAAACTATTTATTATTTTTTTAAATTAAAAAAACAACGTGCCTTTTGTGTATAAAAACGTAAACATGAACAAAAACTTGGATTTTTTTATGTTGCCACCAATTTTAATAAGTTTAAAAAATATTTTGTGAAGAAGTGACTTTGTAGTTTACTTAAGGGAAGAATAGGCCTATGACAAAAATTGGTAGTAGATAAGAAACATATTGATCGTTAAATTCTTTAGTTTTCAAAACAATCACCGCACACCATTTCTGCGTGCTCTAGGTACAGCCACACCTTATAGGACTTACAAAAATATACTTTTTTTTTTAAATCTTTGCACTAGTGTCATCTTCCTCTCTTCCCTAGTTGAAGATCAACTGTTGGTTTATTTTCAATGCCAGAAAGCCAAACTCCAAATTTCACGGAGATGATTTTGCTCGTAAGCACATGTAGGGCTGTACGAGTGACTTTCCAAGGATTTTTAAATAGTTTCATTTTTTAATGTTCGAAGATTAGATTTTAATACAACATATTCATTAAGTGCAGCAATGTTGAAAAATTAAAAAAAAGAAAAGAAAAGCAGAGCACCCACCGTTTTGTTCCTCTAACTACAGTGTTTTCCCCACACATGGCATCAACAACGTCTACACACCTTATTCTTTAGTCTTATTGTAGTAAACTTAAGATTATAATGCTTAGATTCCTTATATCACCAGTTTCATCATAGTTATGCATTGACGAAAAAAGTAGTACACATTTGTTACACTTAGGTACATTAGAAACTAACGTGATACCTTGTTAAAAACCAACTGTACTAGATTGCTGTTGCTTTTTTTTTTTTTTGCTAAGAACTCTGATGGAACTTGAGGCTTATTTTTTGTTTAACGTCCCTACAACTATGACATTTAATTGCCTTGTAATGAATGCCTATCATATTATGAACTCTTAATCACCTTAATATACACTACCTGGGTAAGTAAAATGGGTTTTGAACAAATTTTGCTTCTGCATTTCGTTCCCTGGAAATAAAATATTTACTTGGACCAAAGTAATTTACTATAAAAATAACAACAGAACACAGTTTCTCATAACAAAACGTTTAATATTCAAACGCGTTTCGATGACCAAGTCATCATAATTTTTGATGGTTATAGTTGCAAGCTTATAACTGATGATGATGACCTTGTCATCGAACGCGTTTGAATATTAAACGTTTTGTTACAAGAAACTGAGTTCTGTATCTGCTGCTATTTAGGCTTCTATAGAGCTTATATCTCAAAAGTCCAATTCAAGTTTAAATTTTACAGTTACAATAAATATATTATTTGAGGCCATAGGCGTCGCGTGGTCTATTGTTTTGGGGGGCACAACCCGTCAACGGCAGATCCAAAAGTTTGTTTAGGGCAGACAAAATAGAGAACACCCTAGGCTAAAAGAAATTGGGTTTATGATAGTGTAAAACAACATATTAAAATTACAACTTTAAAACTAAGTTGTAGTATTTCTACATTAATATTTATATATATACCTGGCTATCCGTCTTGCAACCGTTTTTGTAGTTTGACAGTACGCGTCACCATTCCAACAACAGAGATAACGAAAACGGAGGAGAAAAATGGATGAATGCAACTGGCATGTGGAAACAACACTACTAATGCCTAGCTGTTGTATCTAATCCTTCCTTCTTTCTGACGGACCCGATATCCTTTTCGCCGGATGCTTGTTGCGGTAACTTCCTTCCCGCAAAACGGATGGAAACGTGAAGGAAACAAAACCAGCTTTCATTCCAATTTGGTTTCAGGCATTTTAATTAAGCTTAGGCTCTATGTATGTCTCTATTTAACTTATTTGTATAACAATAAATGGACAAATGTCTTTTTAACTTCTCCTGTTTTTATGTAAAAATCGGTATTTTTTCTGAACTCTGTTCGGAATAGGCGGATTTTCGGAATAGTAGGACTCTAATGTACACATTAATGGAGCATAAACCTTCTTTCAGTTCGTTTTGAATATCTTGGGCACCTAATTTTTTGTAAACTAGTTTAAGGACTGCGAAGTGGAATGGTGGGGGAAGCTGGGGAGGAAAGTTGCACAAAATAATCAACCTTCAACGAGTTAAAGCATAAAATGACGTAGACTACTTCAATTAGTCCGTTCGTTTAGCCAAATGATATCTCTTAATAAGTAAAGTTTAATGTAATAACAATTGAATTCAAAAATAATTTGAAAGTTAAACTTAATAAGGTAAAATAAACAACGTAGTTAAACCATTCTTGTCATAAATGATTTATCAAAAGAGGAAGAACTTTACAAAAGAGTAGAGATTTATTATTATTTTTTATATTCGCCACAAACATAAACTAGTATTAAATTTATATACAAAGTTGAGGCAGTTAGATGCCTATGTTTGAGACAGTTTTCCATAGATCTCAAATGGTAAATTATGTTACAAGCCCGGTAAGTAGTGTTTTTCTGTGCGAGCATGATAGTGTTCCGAGTGCAGTATTTTCATGCAAGCACAGAAAAACTAATCGGGCAAATTACGTACGATACTAAATTATACTACACCGGAAAAGTAACATACTTTTAATTTTTAATCATAACATCTTTTTATTTCTGAAAATAACACACCTTCAATGCTTCAATCAGTTCTTACAATTTGAAATCAATCCATAACAAGTTCTATATTTTATTTAAAACAATTATCTTACTTCTTGTGCTTGTTTTAAAATATAATCAGGAATGTCATTATATCGTCGCAGAAATGCATTATGACAGTTACCACAACGTTTATTTCAGGCTTTGGAACTAACCTGTGATAAAAATAAATGTGTTATTGTTGTAATCAGCTGTTTTTTATAAATGCAATTTGATTCAATGTATTTAGAGCAAACTAGCGACAGTCGCGGAACCTGCATTTTAAATATCTGTCATCGATATCTAGGGACACGGCGTTCCTCCAACGACACAAATTTTGTCGCTTTATGCATAAATGCTCCTATTTCATTCAATAGAACTAGGAACGCGGCGCATCTGTCGCCTTGCATAAAACCAGCCTAAAGGTAACAAAATGACGTAAGGTAATCATAAAAAAAACAACACGAAAAGACGCGACACTGATGTAAGCGGAAATTGATAGCAGACATGGAGACAATGCACCAACATTCCCTCATTCTGTCTGCTTCCACTCCACTTGTCAGTCAACAGCAGTTCAGTTAACATAACCTTATATTTTAGTTGCGCTTTCCGTATTATCCTAATATAATCGGTGTGAACAAAAGTTATGTGCTTTTGCTTAAAATTCTTGTGCGTAGTTAAATAGTAAAAAATTTTCAAATACCGTAATTATGAAGCGAATAAAATAAGAAGACAATAAAACAAACAATATTCTTGTTTTCACCTAATTTTACCTCAGAAATGCATAAAAATGATGTTTGAGAAGTAATATTTTCAATATTGCCGGATCCCTCTTTCAACTGACCCCCCCTAAAGGGTCCCCCCCAATAAAAAACTGCTGATGACGCCCATGCAATCCAAGAGCTGCAGCCTATGGACAAATCTGTTTTCAAATCTTTTGGGGTAGACAAGGTTCTTTGTTTTTGGATGAACAATCCTGGACACTCGATAACACGTACAGTCTTTGGGAAAATATTTTCTGAAGTATAGACTAAGCCAATGACACCAGGAAATATTATCTCTGGATTCTAAGCTATGGGAATATACCTTTACAATCCATCAGTGAATCCAGAGTGTGCTTTTGCACCTTCATGTCTAACCGATCTTGAAAATCCAAATTATGAAAATGAACAAGACTAAAAAACTTCCTCAAATCAGAAGAAAACTACAAAAAGTGAATAAAGTATTTCTGCAGATGACTCAATCTTCAGCTAAAAGGATAAAAACGTAACCTCCTAAACGTCCTTCCAAAGACCAAGATGTTAGCTCTGAAACTGATGACTCTTCAGATTACTCTGTTCATGACTTATCAGACGATGAAAATATGGAACCTATACCAACTGTTACCTTTGAAGACACCATATCTAAGCTAAGTACTTCTTTTACAGAAATGTTGTCCACTTCCAAGATTAAAACTAAAAGGGTTCAAAGTAGAGGTGAGTCTGCGATTATTGTGACCACTGCTACAAGAACACTGTTCTTTTTACTGAGCAGAGAGCAGTTGTGATTGTTCTTGAACGTGCCTGCTCACTGCTCTTTGTATGTTTTTTTTTGAAAAAGTAGCTCTAAAGTCAGGGGTTTACAGGTGCCGGAATGCATAGGAACGCCATTCCAGTACTACTTTTTATTAATTTCATTCACGTTTTGTTTTAACGTTGCACTGGACCATCTACTCCCTCAATCACACTCATTCAACACTCCGCTCAGAATTTTACGTCCGCCAATTGCTTTTTTTCGGTAGGATGAAATTCAGACCGCCAATCGCCAATGGAGAAACCTCAAAATATCCTCACACTACAGTGTGTTGCAAATATACAACAAGCCAATTACAGTTCAGGCTCCCACATTTTCCCACAACTCAGAATCAAAATGGGACAACTTGATAGCACCAGACACCCTTTTACCAGCCTCGTGGTATGCCTTTGATGTTCGGCAAGCTCTGCAATGACTACAAATAAGTGACTGATGATTCAGAGTCGAGGCAGCCGAAATGTTTAAAAGTAACAGCGATGCTTAAACTTTTGTGTTATTAACTCTCGGTATGTTGAGATTTTTGTAATCAAAATAAGACCAAACATGATATAATTTGGACCACATTTTTAGTGATTAATACTTATTGAATTCCTCATTCAATTTCACGATTAATTAATTATTTAAAAATAATTATCCCAAATGAGAGTACAACACGGAATATATACAAATAATGGTTGTATACTGACAAACGCCGTCACAAATACAAGGTCAAAAATCCCCCTGAAAGAGGAAAATATTTAAACGTAAGTACCTGAACACCGGCCGCACGGCGATTTAGCCGGTTGCCCGGTACATGCTACCTCTCGCGAACTTTCAAACACTAAAAAGTGGCTGGTCGCTTTGACGTTGATATTTTAATGTTGTTTAGTTTGTAATTTTTGAATGTCTTTAGAATTATTCACTAACAACCATCTGTATTGTGTGTTGTGTTTTCGTGTTAAGCTTGCTTGTGTTTTTGTATAAGAAAAGTCATTTCTTGATATACATAAAATGTGTATAGGTTTACAGCCTTTTACCAAGGATTTAAATTTCTAATAAAGGCTAACTAAATAAGCGACATTTTGCCAAGTTTTTGTTAAAATAGTGTGTCTCTCAAATTTGCTATGTGCTATATACAAGTACAAAAATAGTTATATATAGCCTACATGTGGATGTGATGTGGCAGGTCTATAGTTATAAATAATAAATAAGATTACATACAGTACGTTAACTCCTAGTTGGAATTCAGAGTTTATTGGCTTCATTGGAATGTGCCGATTTTGCTGAGCTGTCGTGAGGACAGTGAACCCAAGGTGGACAAGGCAATCTGGGTGGAAATGTCGGACCGGTAACACATGTAGCGCTGATTAATTATAATTAATTGTGAGTTGGAAATAAATGTATAACTGGAAAATTGTGTATGATTCTACGATATAAAATTGCCGCATGTACTTTCTTATAAACGTAAGCATATTATCTGCACCTTTAAGCTCACCAAAACTACGTAAAATCAGGGTTTTAAAAATGAAAATTTCAAAGAAATTCTGGACCCCTCTTTCCATCACTTCTAGCAGCTTTTCGGTACTGGAAAAATTACGAGTAAACCCCTGCCTAAAGTTAAGAAATAATAAAAATATAAAACAGTCTTTATGTTAATTAAAATAAAAGTAATTTTTGCTCAAATAGGCTACTTTATTAGCTGTCTTTATTTATAAAAAATTGAATAAACTAAACTCCGTTAACTTTTTTTTTGGTAGGGTGGAATGCTTCTTACACAGACCTACACACTGCAAGTTACACACTCTAGTACTGTAAACGGACAGAGACACTCCGCATGCATCACTGGGGGGAGCGTTAGCAGCATCTAAGGAATTCCCTAATGGCAGCAATCTAAAGCTCACTGAAAAAGAAAGTGGAAGCAAACAAGTTAGTGTCGATGTGATGAAGTCGCAGAGTGAAGAAACCTATTGTGGGTCGTCCAGGATAGCGGCAGGCCGAGGCCTACCGTCTTCCGGATGTCGAGTCTCCTGCAGATCTCGGCTATATGAGGATAGCCCGAGGCGCGTATCCTGAAACAGTTTGGTAGCACATCGTTTAGCGAAAACATCTAGGGTAGGGATGCCGGCTGACCCTAGAATGGTGGAGTTCCTCTCATATGCGTAGGTCTGTGAAGAGCAGCTGTCTGAAGAGTCTCCAATTTTTTCCTGCTAGATTTGCTGGCAAGCGCCCACCAAGCGGTAGATGCGTACATCAGCACTGAACACACTATCAACAGAAAAATTGTTAATTTAGCTTTTACTGGCAAGGGGATACGCCTTGCCAACAAGGGGAAGAGGAACCCTCGATTCGCTTTCCTTCGATGAACTTATTCTGCACGTGTCGCCTGAAGTTAAGTCGACTGGCCAGCGTTATGCCGAGATACTTGACAGTAGGCTTCCAAGGAATAGCCTCCCCATCAAGTTCCACGGCACGAAGGACTCTGCGTGTCATTCTTCGCCTTTTCCTGAAACAGATGGAATCAGATTTATACGCATTTATCTTATTGCGCCATTTCTGCAGCCACAGGGACAGCGCGTCTAGCTGCCTCTGCATGGTCTTTGTTGCGTAAGCCGGATTGGCACTACTACAGTGTAGAAACGCATCATCAGCATATAGCGAGAGTGTCACACCTGGAATAGTTGGAAAGTCGTTAGTGTATACCAGATACAGTACTGGTCCCAGGACACTGCCTTGGGGAACACCAGCAAGTATCGGCTGCAGAGTGGAGAGTTCGCCGTCCACGAATGTCTTGAAGGATCTACCTGAGAGGTAAGAGCGGATCAAGTGTACAGGAGACTCGCTCAACTTGTATAGGAGGCCTTCGTGCCATACCTTGTCGAACCCCTTACTGACATCTGGCAACACTGCAACAGACGACAAGAACTTATTGTGGTTAACAACTAGCAACTTGAACGAGTTGAAGCGTAGTGGAATGACCGCGTCAGAAGCCGAACTGCTCTGATCTGATGTAGTCCTCTAGATATGGCTGCAACCTGGAAAGGAAAAGGCAATTGAAAATTTTAGATATGGTCAGCAGCAGAGATATCGGGCGATAGTTCTGCGGAAAGAGATGATCCTTTCCCGGCTTCGGAATGAGGATGATCTTCGCGGTCTTCTACTGGGTAGGGAAGTGGCACAACCTGAGGACAGAATTAAACAAAGTTAGTAAGACCTCCACTAACTGAAGGGGCGCACAAGCAAGGCCCTGCCACCAAGCCGATCCAGCCCAGAGGCTTTCTTCGGCTTGTACGCAGAAACAGCGGCCCGCACCTCCTTGATGTCTCCCAGAAGGACAGCTGGTACAGTAATGTTTAATTTGTGACGAGGACCAAATCAGAGATATGAGGATGTGCTCCACCTGTGGACGGTATGTCCACAAAGAATGCGTGGGACTTACCAAGTCGTACAAAGGCGCATTTATTTGCCCAAATTGTACTTTTTAACAAGATGAAACTTTTAAAATGATTAAACTTAAATTAATTCAAAGTTTTTCGTTGTTTTCCTTTTTAAATGATTCAAAATTATATTGTTTAAATTTCAAAATACATGTAAAATAAATTGAACTTTCATTTGCAGTCAGTTTTTTTTTTAACCTAAAGAAACACTTAAACTTGTTTTTTTGTATTGGCCTTATTTAGAATCCCTGGCTTTAATAAGGTCAATTTGCAAAAAAAAAAGTTAAAAATCACTAAAAATCAATTTTACAACATACGCTCCTCAAAACAATTAAAGGATCACTACTTTTTAATGATCGTGTACAAGAATAAGTTTTATGATAAATATAATTATTTTACCTTTGGTAGTGGACAACTTTGATAAGCAACAACAGAGGTTGTTTTGTCTCTTGGCTTTGGATTAGTATAGATAATTCTTATCTTTTTGTAAACATACTGAAACAGGAATGGAAAAGAGCATGATTCCAAGTACTAACCAGTTGTCAATCGAACTTACAAGGTGCAGGTTATTCTTTTTCAATAGCCAGATAGCTACAGAATGAGCTAAGTCGAGCAACGAGGACCCAAGTTCCCGACCAAAATGTGCAAAATCGACTTCGGGAAAGTGGATTGAGATCTAGACGACCAGTCCAGGTACCTCGGCTTACAGCATGTCACAAAAGAGAGAATGCAGTTAGCTTGACACACAGACATTTTCAGCTAAGGCATTGGCGTAAAGTACTCTTTTCTGATAAGCCTAAATTTACACTTTTTGGTAATGATGGTCGGGCCAGAGTAAACAGAAGAAAGAATGCATGTTTTACTCCCTGCTGCTTATCTTCAAGGGTCCCATTTGGAGGTGGATCAATAATGGTGTGGGGTGGAATAACACTCAATGATCGTACAGACCTTGTAGTCATCCGCAACGGATCCCTAACCGTCCAAAGATATGTTAATGAGTTCTTGAATGTCTAGACACAGAGCAGAAGCAGGAGGGCATAATTTCATTTTTATGCACGATGTTGCCCGTCCCTATGCTACAGAGATTGTGCTTCAGTACCTACAAGCCTACAATATCACTACTTTGGGGTGGCCTGCTTGCAGCCCGGACCTGAATCCCATCGAACATGTCTGGGATCAACTGGGAAGACGCATCCGAAGCCGTCAAAACCAACTCACCACTTTGGATGAGCTGGAAATCGCTCTTCGAGAAGAGTGGGAGCGTTTGCCTCAAGAAAACCTCAGGAGGCTCATAAGAACCATGCCCCGGCGAATCCAAGCTGTGATTTCTCTCTGAGGAGGAAACACAAGGTACTGAGCCATTAATTGTAACACAAAAACAACTTTTTGTTTACTTTTGATTTCAATAATTAAAGGGTTTTAATTTTGATTTTGGTAGTTCTTTAATTTTCTCACGTATACCCAATACACAACAAAAAATTATTCAATAATTTAGCACGGATTTGGTAGCCATTTGCATTACCTTTCAAAATAATATAACATATAATACATTTTTTTACTGTTAAAAAAATTACAAGCTCATAAAGAAGTGATCCTTTAATTGTTTTGAGGAGTGTATTAGTAAAATTGAAGGGCCTATTGATTGTCTAAGTTAACTATCATTTTAAGCTATTTTGTTATTTTTTCAGTCAAAAGCCACCTTTTTAAAAAATTGGCAAACGTTAACGTGGGCTTTATTTGGGTCTAAATTTTACACTTTACTACTTTATAATATTGATAACATCAAAACTATTTGATGTATCAATATGGAATAGGAAGCAATTAAAACATAATATTATTATGTACCGTACGGTATATAAGTAAAAAATGTTTACAAATAGGCCAGCAATTTTATTTTATAAAATCGTACCTACATCTTCGAAACCATTATTTGATTTATCAATATGAAAATAAATAAAAAGCTAATAAAATATAATATTTTTATCTTTCTTTTGATATATAATAATATAGCCTATATAAATACAAAATTAAAACAAATAGGTCTAGTGTTTTTTAATTTGGAGTTAGTGCAATGTAATTTAACTAAACTGAAGTGGAAAATATGTGAGCTCACGTCTCCCGAAAGTGTGGGAGCCCAGATATTTATCACGTTAGGTCACGAGTGAAGTACGACGTTATGCCCTAGATTTGAGGTGACAATAATTGAAATACCATTCAAAACAACATCCCAGACATTTATCCCGTGACGTGATATGACATGTCATGGCATCACATGAGCTTACGTGACGGCATTGAGTTTCTACCTTTTTTTGTCTATGATCAGGTAAAGATATAGATGTTTTCGGTGTAGTATGATTATTTGTTATTAGTTATTATTATTAGATTATTAGTTATTTGTGCCTAAAGGCAGGATAGTATCAGTTTGACGCCCCGAAAAGAAATGTTACAGTAAGTATCCATGTTTTAAGAAAATTTCTTCAACAGTAAATTAATTACCGTACTAAAACCGTAGCTGGAGGAAAATATTGTGTGTCTTATGGAAAGAAAGTATCTTAGTCGCCTTCAACATTGCCCTCAAAAAAATTACCCTGGTAACATCTCCTTTCGGGGCGACATAGTGAGTTTCCTCACTTAAGACACAAATAACTATTAGGCAGTCCACACACGGGTCGTTGCCAGGCCCGTTTTACACCCTGCCAGCGCCCTAGGCACAACGAAGAGTAGCGCCCCTTTTCATACCCCTGCCAGCTGATTACGCCCCCCTCCACCAGCCCTACCATAACGCCTATACCCCGTAAATTTAGATTTAGTCTAAAATGCCAATTTTGGTTCGGGAAGGACTTCAGACTTAATGTCCCTTAACTCTCCTTTACAAATTATCCTGATTTTTTCGAGAGCGTTCCCATTATCTAACACCTATGGACCCGCCGTGTCCCGGACTGGCAACCAGTAGCCGTGAGGTAACTACTGGCCTCCGGTGGGAATACGTGTAACATACCTCACGGCATCACGGACCACCCACCCTCCATTCTTTACATTTGAAGTATATACATTATTCGTTTAATCATATTTTGACATTTTCTTTGGATTATTTTTGGTTTGTTGGCTTACCACTAGACAACGCCGGGCGCGGCTGTGATTTGGGTCAGATGTCGGCTTTCGACAGTGGCGCAATAAATGATGCATGCAGACACAACCACGGCAATTTTGTTTTTTTTTTCCTTTCTTTGCGCCCTTCCAAAAATGCCAATTGCCTAGCGCCCTAGGCACGTGCCTACCATGCCTATTCGGTAAAACGGGCCTGGTGTTGCGCTTACCTCAAAGAAGCGAGATTTATACGACTGGTCGTTTTTGCCTAGGTAAATGATTGGGGGGACCACTAACAGGGTGTCAAGAGTGAGAAGCGTAATCGTTTCGTTGTAAGCGCGTTTCAAGCGTTGTGCACTGCAGTCCTCAAGCTTAACGATCACGCACGTGGCTGGTTACAAACAATCAATTTGAAGGGGATTTTGAAAAATAACGTGAATTTATGATTAACGGAGTTATATGAGAAAAAATGTTGTAGGGAAAGCATAGATGGAAATTGGCAAAAGATAATTATTTATGTATTTAAAAAATACAGTCATATACTATATAGGTATATATAGTACTAGGGGAGACTACTGGCTCCGCACGCCAACCCCCAATGGAACCTTCTAAAAACACATGTTATGTTTTATTTATATTAAAGGTGTAGGATTAATAATAACCTCAAAACTAAGATGGTAAATAATGTTAAATGTTCAAATTAAATTATGTCTTATATTTTATAACAGCAGTTGCAATAATGGTTCAAAGAACCAGAAAGGCTCAGGTTTACACTTTAAAACCCTAACCTAAAAGCTAGAAATTATACAAAAATAATTTTTTCAAATTTTGAAATCAGCTGTTAATGGAAATATTGCTGTTAAAGCAAACAGCTATTAAATATTTTATTTTATATTTTATTAGGCCTATCTCTGTAATTTTATTCAATTGGTTGCTATGGTAATAAATGTAAATACATGTGTTGGTTTATCATTCTAGGCCTAACCTTAGAATTTTTTCCGTCTAAATTTACAAATATTTAAATAAAATAGGTTTTTATCAAATTAATTATAGCCTGTGTTACTCAGAGATAGTGTAGTGTAGCTTTTTATTAGTAAAACTATTTTTTCAATCGGTTCAGTAGTGCCAGAGATTACCCCCTACATACAAAAAAACAAACTTTACTTTTTATAATTAATTATTAGTAAAGAAAACTGTTGTAGGCGAATTTGTTAAAATTTTGTACTATATACGTTATTATATATTTAAAGAAAGATACAAATATTATCTTTTAATTTCTTTTTATTTCATATTGATAGAT